>CAJQZN010040013.1:6312-34891 GCA_907164685.1 Colias eurytheme
TTGTTACTCTTTCACGCAAATACTACTGAACCGATTACAATGAAATTGAGCACACATAAAGAGGGTAACTTGGATTAACACATAGGATAGGTTTTATCCCAGAAATCCCACGGGAACGGAACTATGCGGGTTTCCTTTGAAAACGCGGGCGAAGCCGCGGGCGGAAATCTAGTAGACTCTACGTGTGATTTTAGTAAATAATGAAAGTCTAGGATTCACCTCGAGAAACGTAGGAACTATACTATTATAATATAGCGTGAAATAAACGATGCAACAGAGAATGTAGAGCAAAGCTCTAATAATATAATTTTCATTGATATTTTCAAGTACCTACTTCGGAAACCTTAATATAGTTTTGATGACCAATGTCTGAGTTTTTTTGGAACACTCAGTTCGTTATTTTGTATAATTTCAAGTGATAAGCATGCCCAGGGGTCCATGCTGCCTTAAATGGTGCATCAGATTACTTTTTGTTTAGTTAGAAATATCATTTACAACAAAAGCGCCAAGTTAAAGTACACGCAAAAAATACAATGAATCATTGACTCAAAAAAAATATTTAAAAATTGTAAAAACGACTTCACAAGCGTCCGTATATTCGTGACAAAAACAACAGACAATGCTGAACTTTGACACACCTAATTTTTTGCTACGACCTGTTTAGAATCGAAACCACGGATGCGCCTAACTTACCCGCGAACAATGTAAATTGTATATAATATATATGCCCAAGGACGTCTATAGTAGGGGCATTCGATAGACTCGCGCCAAATGTCAGTAATATCTCGAACGCCGCGAGCGAAACTCGTTGAAACGAACATCGATAAACTATCGACTCTATACAACCCTAGTGTAGTGCTGTACGATAAACAAGGGTGAAATAACGTATGTTTGTGCAAGTTTATTGAATGAATTTAATTTACAATATTTATTACTTTTTGATTGAACTTGTATTATTTTGCATAAATACATAAAAAATTGTATGTAGATTGATGTAATATATTATAGAATCAAACAGTAGCGTCAACACTCAACAGAATTAGGTCAATTATAAATTATAATTTGAACTAAATTGATTTATTAAGTTTAATATATAAACTATAAGATATTTCAAAGTGTATATATACGAAATCTTTGATGAATTCATAATTCATTATAAAAATGTAAATTTTGAAACGAGCTTGCACAAACACGTTATTATAATAATACATTTAATAATAAAGAGTTGATTAACTAGAATTTAGTATTCATTAGGAGCCTGGAGTTTTATAGCGTTATCATTGCAAGAAGTTTGTAATAAGTGATGTCAAATTGATACTGTGTCGAAATGAATCGAATGAACTTTTTTTTGTTGTGTGCAACACTCACTTGCATCTATACTGTTACGACTCAGGTGAGAAACAATGCTTTTTATTCACAATTATAGTAGTTATTCAATCGTTATTGTACTAGGTAATAATTGACATAGATAGGATTTATTTTTCTACACATAGGGTGGAAATTTTTTATGAGCCCTGGAGAAGAAGTACCTGAAATACAAAGTAGAGCAAAATTTTTCAGGAATGTTCAATTTCAGCAAAATTTGCTTTATCCAATATTTTAAGTACTTTCCTCCTAGGACCATAGGGAATTTCCACCCTGAATAAGAGTAGCTGCTCATCTTAATCTAGTTCGGGGTTATGTTAATATTTTGTTGCAATAGGATGACTAAATGCTTCTTATTGTTAGATAGAGCGATCTACAGAAAATTGCAATCTATATTTTGTAAATGAAATTATATAACGAAAATAATTATTTTTCTGGTAATTGGAATCGAATCGTCAAAATTTGGGTGATGGTCAAGGTCATTACCACTTCGACAATAGGGTCAATAATTTTCGTCAATCAAAGATTTTTTAACTTTGATTGTTCGATTCGAAAATGAATTATTTTTTTTTTGTTATTATTATATTTTATACTTATCTGAACACTGGACATTATGAACTAACCTCTAGCCTATTATATAAAATTTGAGATGATATTTTTATTTACATTTTAAAGAAATTACTTTATTGGTTATAATATAATAATACTACATCTAATAATTTAAGTAATCGACCATAATTGCATTAATTTATGTAAAACTAATTTAATATGCAGGACTTTATATCAGGTAACAGGTTAGAAAAAAAAATCTTATAATAAAATGCAAAATGATCTGTTATTATATCATAAAAAAATACAACCGTACTTTATACTCCCAAGTTTTTGTTGATTATTTATATAAATGAATGTCTATCTAAGGTCTATCTATTATTTACTTGAACTTTAAAAGGTTATCAAGTGCTCTATTTAATGTCGTAAACATCGTGTTTTTTCTATTAGGTATCTTCGTTATAAATAACTAAGTATATATATAATCTTATGTGCGTATGTTTTGTGTTTTTATTCCAAGCTGATTGCGAAATTGAGAACGTGAGATTAAAATATGCTTTACTTGTATTTTTGTAATTTACTTTCATAATTCAAAACTTTTATTTTATTACCCAAAAATATACGATATGGTATTTTGTCACACAATAATTAACATTAATTACAATTAACTTTAATTCAATTTTACTGAATAAAAAATAGTTCAGCATTTATCGGAATTTCTAAGCAGGCAATATTCCATCGAAGGTGCACTGTTTATAATGCTAATAATACGTTCTTTATATTATTAAATATTAGGATCTAGTTATTTACAAAAGGCAGGTTTAGTGTTTTTTTTAATTAAACAGCATTCTAGATTCGGCTCGATCCGGGTGTTTAAAATATGGTGATAAATAATAATTTATTAATTAATTCTTACATCACCAGTGCCGTCTTTAGGATCAACGAGGCTATGGGCCAAGGTACTGGCTGGGGCCTATGTAAGGGATGGAAAATCCTTAAATTTTAACTTTATCATTTTTCAGTTTACAATAACGCAATAGGCTAAATCGTAACCCCGTCTCTTAACACCCCACATATGAGAGTTAAATCTTGTTTCTATTTTACCAAGTGTGTGATTTGATATTTTTCTTATTATGTTATAAAATTTGTTGTTGTATATCGAAAATTTTCAGAATTGTGGGGCCCCTGCCTACCTCGGGGCCTCGGGCCAGGGCCCTGCGGGCCCTGCCTTAAAGACGGCACTGTACATCACTTAAAATTTGCGCAAATTAGAGAATAGATAAAATTGTTTATGTAATATATAGAACTAATTAATTTATTACTTCTTTTTCTTTTAATTTGATAGAGTTATGTAAACAATTAAGTATGTGAAAAAAAATATGATTTTTGTATGATTTCGAGTGTATATATGTATGTCTATATTTCTGTATGTCTGTATGTATATTTCTTCGGCACGCCCTAGAGCCCAAACGACTCGTCGTATTTTAATGTGAGTGGTGTCAATTGATTTTTAATCGTGAGTGACTACATCAAATAAGAAATGGCACAGTTTTAGAAGTCGCTTTTTGTTTTTAATTGGTTTTTTAAATAATAACTTGTCAATCTTCATAAATTATTCACTATAATGATATAATAAATCATTGTTAATAAATTGAATAACTACATACACAACATAGTATTTAGTAACTTATACACTGCGAATGATTTTTGCATTTCAAAATAATTTAAAGCAGGTCATTAATGTGCAAGTTGCATATAAAATGTTTGTTTGATTCTATTAACATTAATATATTATATGTATTTCATTATCATACAATTTATTGATTTTTGCTAAACAGATTTGGTAATGTTTCGAAACAATGGAAAAATCAGAGTATTGGGTAAATATTGTGCATCATCTTTTTGGTGATATTGGTTAAAATGAATAATAATATTACAAATTGATATTCTAGGAATTAGCTTATGGAATAATAAGGAAAAGAGTTTGTTTGTTAGGCCTCCATTATCTCTGGAATGAGTCGACTATTTTGGACATGGATGTAAATTTTAAAATAATTAATTAATACTCATTATTAATTACTAAAATATTTAGATATAGTTGTGAATTTAGGCTCTTAAATTTTGACAACTTTATTAAAATATAACTCACTAGCTATGCCCCGCGGCTTTACCCGCAGTGCTACGCTCCTGTTGGTCTTAGCGTGATGATATATAGCCTGCAGCCTTCCTCGATAAATGGGCTATCTAACACCAAAAGAATTTTTCAAAACGTACCAGTAGTTCCTGACATTAGCGCGTTTAAGCAAACAAACAAACTCTTCAGCTTTTTAATATTAGTATAGATAAAAGACAATGACCTATTCAACTCAATGTCCCTATTGCCTATTTGAAATGGATCATTTAAGAAATAAAGACCAATTTAAGCAATAAAGTAACAAATGAACTTTAGCTTGTTCTCACTTATTACAATAGATATTATTTCCTTGGGTGCAAAGGTGCAAGTTTTCGGAATAACGTTGAAATAATTGATGCGAAAAATCGATTTGTTTCGTTCAGTTGCAAAACAATAACGAGGACGGTGTTTATTAAAATATTGTTTCGTTAAATATTTATTGATTGACATTTGTCGAAACAAATAAGTTTAGATTTGATGAGATTTGCGTAATTTGTAGGTAATAATAAGGTTTTATTTTAATAAATGAACTTCCTTTTTGTTAAACGAGTTATTTAGTAGGAAATAAAACAGATAATTTTTGTTTTTTTTTGTGTGGTGTCTCTCAATGTTAGCCAGAAGGGCTTCTACATTTTAACGCGGACACGTGGGTGAACTGAAGGTTCACCCTGGTAGCGACATGCGCAAGGGCGTCCCCCCTTGACGGGGATCTCGAAACTCGGCTTGGGCTGTCGCTTGAGTGGAGGAGGAAGGGCCCTAGTCGGACGGGCAAACAGAAGACTATTTGCAAAGCCATATACATATGATGATATGACATTGATTCAGTTTAACAAAAGATTGTTAATATGAAAGTTTGGAAACTTGTTTGTAACTCAATTTAAATTTACCGCATTTAAATATCTATAATAAAAAAATAATTACTGATAAGCGCCTGGATTGTAAACTGGAAGACTTGATTTTTATTTTGTTTTGATTTTTATACTGCATTTTACTTAATATAATATTTCGATTTATATTGTATATTTGACAAAAAATGCGTCTTTAAAAGGATACAATTTAAAATGTATAAAATGTAGAATGAATATAACATGCATATTATTAAGGTTAAAACAGTTTTTGTACAGTGATAATTGATATAAAGTAGCGTATTTCCGTAACACTTAACTTCCTGTATAGGCGCGGCTTAATTAAGTTAATTTTCTATTAAACATAGGACACTTCCAACACCTAATATGTATAGATTTTATTGTCTTGACTCTAGATCCTGGTATCCTTTTCTACGCTTTGCCTTTCATAACAAATTGAATAGGAAATTTCAACGGTAGAGTATGCTACCGAACATTAAGACCATATGACTTACAAAAGCTTCACTGATTTAGACGCTTGATAAAATGGTTAAATGCTTTGTTATATTAATCTTTTACAATAGTCAATCAACCAATAAAACTATAGAAGACTTGTCTGGGTTTCACATAAAAACCTATTGGCTGATTTTGAATAATTGTGTTGTTATACATAAAGCAAATAGTTTTCAGCAACATATAAGATACATTTTGAAGAATTAAATTTGAATTTGAAATCTACGTGCGAACAAAGACGCGGCACAGCTAGTATATATAAAAAAAATATTCCTCAGCATTTAGTAAAAAGGTGAAGTTAGTTTTGACAGTTTGATCTTTCTATTAGCAGATTACATTTTGCGACCGATTTCTATGCACAGGTTAAGGCCACAGAGGTGAACTATAGGTACGATAGAGATAAACAGAATTGAAATAGTAAGAATGTAGCGCTTGTTAACTAAGCTATTGAGCCAATGTACGTGTTATTGTAATGATCATTTATTGTTTTCATTAATTGCATTTGTAGATATATTATACTAGCTTTCCGCCTGTAACTTCGGCTCGTAGTCAAAAGAAAACCCGCATAGTTCCTTTCCCGTAGGATTTCCAGGATAAACCTTTTCCTATATTCTTTCTCATGTATTAAACTATCTTTGTTTATTCGTAAAGAAGAGACAGACAGATTATTTTAGCATTTAAAATATTAAAGTTAGGATTTGGTAACGAACCAAACCGAATTCAATGCCATAGTAGAACCTTTTTAGTTCGTGAACTATATAATTATATTGTTCTACAAAAAAGCATCTTCAAAAAGGAAGTTACCCAATGTTACAAATTATCTCTGTAAACAGATATAATGTTATTTACACATAAATACATGTATACATTATATATAACAGTTTTTTATTTAACCTAGAAATGTATCATCACGAACACAATAATTATTAGATTGGACAATAAATATCAAATTCGTGACTGCTCTGCCCAAATTGGGTACATCACGGTCAAATTTGACAAATTATAATAATATACCATCCTTTTTGTTGCGTTATTTTATAGTATTTCGTAGTTTAACAACATTTATTACTTAGCTTTAGATTTATTTTAAATGTGTATTGAGATCATTAGCGATGATTGCGGTAATATGTTAGATTTTGTTGTAATCGTTTTATGTAGTTCTTTTTGAAAGAGATGACCTAGTCTATCGCATATTGTACTGTATATAGACAGGACGAATGTTTTTATGTATCTATTTCATAAGTTGAAAGCTTAGTTGAAAGTGACACAGATTTGCTTCTAATGCCTAGATTAGGTACGCTCAATTTTTTGTAGGAATTTTTTTCAGAATAAATAATAAAATAATGAATACAATTAATGAATTAAAATTATTTTTCATATAGGTACCTATGTAACCGTACACAGTTTTTGTTTAAGAATATTATGTCACTCATTTAGCAATAATTGTGCTTCTCTATAAATTTTATAAAGCTGTAAGTAAGTGTTGTAAATATTTTTGTAGATTTACTTTGGAAGTGTTTTTAATTAATAAGATTTGCTATAAGTATAAATGTAAATTTGAACAGCAATAAGCTTCATTTTGTAAAGAAACAAAACTTGTAGATCGTCAATTAAATGAAGGTAACATAATAAATGTACTAAGTGTAAACGACAAGCTGGCAAAACGAATGATTAAAATAATATATTATATCACTACATAGTATAGAACAAAGTCACTTTCTCTGTCCCTATGTCCCTATGCCCCTTTGTATGCTTAAATCTTTAAAACTACGCAACGGATTACGATGCGGTTTTTTTAATAGATAGAGTAATTCAAAAGGAAGGTTTTAGTATATAATTTATTAGGTTTTAGACGAAGCGGGCGAAGTCGCGGGCCGTAAGCTAGTACTACATACATCATTAATCGATAAAATCGGAACATAAAATGAGTTCTCACCGCCAAAAGTATCGATTCATCACAATCGGTTTTAAATCATCACGTCTCACGGCCGTTGGGACATCAACCAAATTCATCTTCACGACTCGATGATAATATCGATTTTGGACTCGTTAAGTAATCGATAATTTATCTCGATTGTAAATGTCTTGTGATTGTATATTTTTAGATACGCGTAATGAACCCATTTTCGATGAATAAGCATATTTAAGATTTTATAATAGAACTTATAAGTGGTTATTGTATTTAAAACTTTCTTTAAGTTATTAAGTATGAAGTAGTTTAAGAATTGATACGAAATTATCGTGAATTAGGAAAGAAACGATAATTTGAGTTATTTTAAAGATTACCTATTTATAGTACCTATTAAACTGGCTCTATAAATTCTGATTTAATCAGTACTTGATTATCTAAAATTTTATAGATTTCTACTTTATTAAAGTTTATAGTGCCTAAAAATACTGTCTCTACTATAATATCCTATTAATTAATATTATAAATGCGAAAGTTTGTGAGGATGTGTGTGTGTGTGTGTGTTTGTTACTCTTTCACGCAAATACTACTGAATCGATTTCAATGAAATTAAGCACACATATAGAGGGTAACTTGGATTAACACATAGGATAGGTTTCATCCCGGAAATCCCACGGGAACGGGAACTATGTGGGTTTTTCTTTGAAAACGCGGGTGAAGCTAATTTTCTCTAAATTCAACATGATTTAAGCTTTAAAAATGTACGTGTTATTTTTAGACTTAATAAGAATTTAATACTGTTTCCAAGAAATATAGGAATATATACATACAATGTAAAAGTATTAAATCCAAAGACGATAAATATATTCAAGTAAACATAAATATATGTCAAGATCGAGTTTGCTGTATGTCACGAAAGGGCAGGCGTTATCATAATGTGCTTCGTAAACTGTTCAAGAGGCATTCATCTTGGAAATTTTATTTTAAAGAGGTAAATTGATATCTCTTTCCTGTTTTTAATATTCTGGATTGCATACGGAATGTTATATTGTGACGTTTGTTTCATAATACCACTAAAAATATAAGAAAAAGCAAATTAAAACGAAACAAAAGTGATAAGCTTTCAACAAAAGAGGAAAGTTCATTAAAATAAAATTAAAATACCTCCTTTGGGTTTTATTATGGTTCTCATAAATAATATCGTAACTTTTATTGCTTTATTATAATAAACTAGCTTTCCACTCGCGGCTTCGCCCGCGTTTTCAAAGGAAAACCCGCATAGTTCCCGTTCCCGTGGGATTTCCGGGATAAAACCTATCCTATGTATTAATCCAAGTTACCCTCTATATGTGTGCTAAATTTCATTGAAATCGGTTCAGTAGTATTTGCGTGAAAGGGCAAACATAGTTACACAAACATCCATCCTCACAAACTTTCGCATTTATAATATTAGTAGGATAAGATGATTGCCCCTACAACAAGATTCCTTCCATACCTCACCAATACTTAATTTCCAATGTCTATATACCGATTATTATTGTATAAGTGTAAATAATAACTCAAATTACTGTAATAACTTTACAATTAAAGTAAACATGTTGCGTGTGTAACAATTTTAATGGGATGGGATTAGGCAATATTAAATAATATGTTTAATGACAATACTTATTATAATATACTTAATTCATAATATTCCCTGATTCCTCTTGAGAAGAAGTGAAAAAGTGATGGCCCATTTTTTTAAATTTGTTCTCGTAGGTTGGTCCACATCCCTTCCTATCCCCTACCCATCCTCTCCTCCCCTATCCTTAATCCCTCCTATCCTCGCCCCTTTCTCCATAATTCCTTCCAAATCCCTTTATCCTGGTAGGCAACAACCATAACCTCTGTTATGGTTTATGGGCGACGCAATCTGCTTACCACCAGGCAGTGCGTCCGCTCGTTTGCCTTCCCATAACATAAAAAAAAAAGCTTTTTATTGAGATTGTAAATGATATGAGTAGTATTGTACGACATTTTCTGGAATGTTCTTCTGCGACGATTTTACCTTAATCTATGTGGATTTATGAGTTTGGATGTGGGTTTATAAAGTATTTTGTTCTATTTTTACGCCTACCCACCCTTAACAACTTGACAAAATAATGCTTTTATTTATATATATTAAAAAGAAACATTCCAATGCATAAATAATCCATAACACCATATAAACACAACACATGAATTAATAATCAATATCCTACAAAAAAAAGAAAATTAATTAAAATATAATATCCTCAAGCCCATATAAACATAATATACTTCCACAATCCATAATACTTAGTTGTTTATCATTTCCCTTCCTCTATAAAACCTGCTTGTTACCTTTAGGCTTTAGCCTTAATAAGGTTCAGATGTATATTCTTACATAAACTACTTTTTAAACAGAATTAATATATTTTTACTAACCTTATACCCTCATGAATCGTTGAAAGAAAATAAAAAGCAGAAAATTTTTGATCAAGGTTCTTAAAAAAATATGACAGAACGTCCGCGTCCCGATAAAACACAAACGTACAGTTTAATTGTCGATCAGTCATACAATTTTTTCTAATTTTACTCGCAATTTTCTAAATATTTTATTTCATAGAATCTTCTCCTGCCAATTGCGAACATAACAAAAAGAATAAGCAAAATCTCGGAAATAGTGTGTCATTTATATTCGAATATAATATGTAAATAATTCTATTTGAGTTTAAGTTTAACAGAACTTCATAATAATATATTGACTGATATTGACTTAGAGACCTCGATTCAACTGGTCAAATTCAGATATCCAAATAAGTCAAAATTCGTCATCTTTCCGTCTCAGCCAAATGATTCACTGCCAAAATAATATATATGAAACCTGTATAGTTCGTGAATATTAGTCTACAAATATTAAATTTAGATAAGTTTTTTTAAAGCTTATCTAGAATAACAGCCTGTTTGATTGCTGACTTATTAATTAAAGCATAAAGGATACAATAATAAAATATGATTAAAGTTTCTTCTAATAATAGTAATAGGTAATAGTGTAATTTCTGCAACAATAGAACAGGTTTTGCCAGTACTTTCACTAGTAGATAACTGAAGGTATAGGTAAGCAGTAACGTCGGCTTATTTTGTAAAACTAGTCGAAGATGATAGATAAATAGAGCTTTTTATTTTTGTTCATTTTAGGTAGACAGGGTGGAATCATTAAGTTTAATACAAACATTTTAATTAATTAAAAACATCTTCAATAAAGTTTAAGGATTAAAGTTTATGCAAATATGAATTTTAAAACGAGCTTCACATAATTAATGATTACAAGCTTAATTTGCCTGACAGCAGATGACTGAAAATAGTACATATATCTTTATATGCGTTTGCAATGTTCTTCAATGTAAATCAATGTAGGTACCTATTCAATGTACAATATTCCTTTAAGTATTAATAAGGATAAACTCTACATATATAGGTATGTAGAGTATTCAAAGGGGTCGGTAGGACAGTCACTAAAATATTTTTATTTTATTATTATTTACAATTGTGTATTTGTATAAAACTGAAAAACACATCGTAATGATAAAAAACGTGTTTAATTTTAATCTATTTAAATATGGTATTGATTTATTCATGTTCATTTTGATTTAATTCTGTTTATTGTTGGTCGGTAAGCGAACTTGTAAGAGCTTGTAATGGTGTTACATAAAGTTACATAAATATTGAATACAACGGCCGATAGCGAATCATGACTTTAAATTAGTCTCCAGTGAAAGCTATACTATACTGGGGTCTGGGATATAGCTGTCAACACGCAATATTATTGTGGAAGTAAATTTGGCTCTTTTAGTTACATATTTTATTCTAAATCACATAGCGATTTTCAAATATAAAAAGAGCTAATACTCATGTTTCTTATAAATTAATCAACGCAACAATACATCGCCAATAATGAGTCTATCCATGTGTTACTGTAAACGCTACGCATAATTTTAATTTCTACCTGTTTAATTATTTTAAATAACTAACCGACCAATTAAACACCATAAAATCAAACCAATTTTATAAACATAAACGTTCATACCTGTTTATAGAATAAAGCATAAAAGAATATAGCTTTTCTTGGACTATAGTCTGTAATTTTATGTGACCTTTGGCTATATCGGTAATCGGTAAAGCTGTCTGACCACAAGGCATGTCCGATTGTCATCATATGACATAGAAAGTACATGTTGTTTTGGACAGAAAAATATGTGGCAATCGCTGGGATGAAAATAATAATATTATGTTTTTGTGAAGTGTATGTGTATGTGAATTTATAAGGGTTTTGAGGGTCTGGTTTAAACATTGTTGCTATAAGGAAAATAAGCTCTTGTAACAGCGTCCAATATGCAAAATATAGCTTTTATAAATGCCATATTATGCTCCTGAAAAAGCACAGAGACCTCTAGACAGTTACAGGGTATATTTTGACTTATAAATCTTTTTACAGGGTGTTTATTACGATTGCCTTTATTCATACAAATTTTAAAATTAAAAATCACTACATAGTATAAAACAAAGTCGTTTTCTCTGTCCCTATGTCCCTATGTCCCTATATCCCTTTGTACGCTTAAATCTTTGAAACTACGCAACGGATTTTGATGCGGTTTTTTTTAATAGATAGAGTGATTCAAGAGGAAGGTTTATATGTATAATAAGATCCATTAAGTAGTGGAGCAGTACTGTTATTTTTGAGGTTTCTAATGTGATGTCGTAAAAAATTACATTTATTCCGCTTACATTGCAAACGCAGGCTGAACCCTACGAGTTTTATCAAAATAATGTACTAAGTATTATACACATTGAAAAGGTCTACAGAAAAGTCCGCGATGGTATATGTCTATCTCTTATGGATAACCCACAATAACTTTTTTTTGTCATTTACTTTTTACGACAAATAATCGTTAATTTTCGAAGCGATTTTAACCAATACAGCATTAATCCTTAACAAATTAAATACCTTGAATACATTGTTCATTTAATTTAGATCTATAGGGCCCTTTACACCGTATGATTTAAGTGAATATTTTCGAAGATATTACAGATTTAAAAATTAAAATCTGTATAACATATACATAGAGTGATCATTTATTTTGGATGTTTTTACTAAATTCGTGAATGGCATATATATACCTAACTTACTTAGGTTACCTACCTGGTAAGTCAGGTAAGCTCCTATGACATTGACCTGTGTATTTAAAATACTTTATCGAATAAACGTTAAGAAAATTATCATAACTTTTTGTGGGCTCTATTTTTTACTTTATATCGAGCCTTATTTGGTAAGAAGCTCACGCTTATAGTAAAACAGTTGTAAAAATATTATAACGATTTAGATCTATGTAGTTTTTATTGTATAGTTCAGTGACCGATTGATCTTCGAACTTACCTACTATGTTAGAACGGGAATATGTGTACAGCTGTGTACAATGTTATGTTTTAATATGATATGAAAAACAAAACTTAGGACTTTAATACGGTACAAAGGTTAAAAAGCCATGAGCTGAGGGTATAAATATGGAATTTTAAGATATTAAAATGGAAGTTATCAATGTCTTAAGTATACGCATATACGTAAAAAAATATTAACCCTTATTTTCACTTTTAAAAAACAAGTAACTTGAAAATACCGACAAGTTTTACATATCCGACTTATATATAAATATGGCTTTGTTGTGCCAACAAAAAAAGGTTATTTTAACCAAGAAAGATCTAGAAATAAAAATTACGTGTTTTAGCGCCACCAGGATGTTATACTAACCCATTATCACATGCCTACGTGAATCATGTGAATATAAAATAAGATTTATTAAATTTATAGTCCAATTCTAATGGAATTCTGATAGAATAATAAAAAAACCTACACCTAGTCTATAAATATAGTTGTGGTAATCATTTTCCGATGAACGTCTAATATTTTTGCAATTTAATATATTTTGAGTGATCTAGCATTTGGTCATGGCTGTTAACTTAGTTTTGCCAAGTTTTTATATTTATAAAGTCTACAATAATTCTCAAAACGTTAGTTTGCGTCACAAACAAGGAACGTTTAAAATTTATCGGAGGTAGTAAATATATTTGTTTGTGTCTGTTTTTCGATCTTGTGTAAAGATGTAGCTCGGAATATGGTGAATCGATTTAATTAAACATTTATATTGAATATATTTTAATATCAGAAGAACTTTTTTAAAACACATAAAGGTTAAATAATAATATGAAATCGCATTATATGTACTTAATACATTTTTGCTCTTACAAACATAGTGAACTTCCAAATTCCAATTTCTAAGGCATCGTTCTTATTTTTTTAATTTACAATTGTATGATAATAGTAAAGGTCGAGGTCACAGACATTCTTCAAAATGGCCACATTTCACACCTGTCTGTAAAAATCCTGTTTTGTATTAAAAAACTATTCACATAAAAAGGTTATTTAATTTTGGAGCAGATAGGATGATTAATATGCACAAAATATGCAAATAACAACACGAGACACTTTTTAGCCGACTACAAAAAAGAAGTTCTCAATACGACTGTTTTTTGGATTTGTTACCTCAGAACCTTCAACTGGGTGGACCGAATTCGATGATTCTTTTTTTATTTGATAGCAGTGACCGTACGTCGTGAATTCAATTGACTAGCAAATTCATATTATACCAGAATTTACCATTGTTGGTTATTGCGATCATTTGAATTTGCCAGTCAGTTCAAATCACGGCGTAAACTGTCTGAAAATGAGAGGTCAACTCTACATAGTATAAAACAAAGTCGCTTTCTCTGTCCCTATATCCCTTTGTATGCTTAAATCTTTAAAATTACGCAACGGATTTTGATGCGTTTTTTTTAATAGATAAAGTGATTCAAGAGGAAGGTTTTAGTATATAATTTATTAGGTTTTAGACAAAGCGGGTGAAGCCGCGGGCGGTAAGCTAGTTACATAATATTATAATACTGCTCCTGTTGCCCTTTTTCAAAATTAAATGTCACGAAAAAATTGCTCTACAAAGAAGCCTACATTTAATTCTAAATATGTAACTACATGATATAGGTAATCCATGTTTTTTTTTTATTCTAACAACATAGTTATCCAAAAACGAAGAATGAATCATATTTTACATCGTTATACCTACATACGTAATAATTGTAGGCGTAGTAAACCTACGGAACGTTTTCGTAAGTTTTATGAGAGGTTTCAATTTCATAGATTTATCTAATGATAGCCCCAGAGGCAGGGCCTTGAATCTCTTGTCACCATATTTGGTTAGTTAGCAATCTTGTTTACAAAGCAGATGATTATAATGTCAATTGTGCCAAAAATACTCAATGGGTTTGACTGATTTTTTATTTATAAAGATAGGCTCTTTGTGCAAAGGCTAATTTTATCGCGAAAATAAGCGCGAAAACAACTTGAGTAACGAAAACAAGTGAACTCCTGTGTCCCCTAGTGGGGTATGGGCTGCAGATGCAGTATGCGAACATCTGTTTCACTGATCGACGTTCTTTAAGGACATGCAGGTGATCAGCCTTCTATGTCCTGCCAGACCGAGACTTTTTTCTTCGTCTCCAACTGGAACCGAACCCCTCGGTTCTACACTCACGCGTCAACCACTGTACCAAGGAGGTCAATGAAATAGGGTGTATAAAACATTTCCTATGTAATTACGTGAATTGCAATTTGCAAGCCAAGATGCGAGAAGAAAGATGGCTAGATAAAATTATCCTAGCGTTTATCTAAGCCGTTTATCAGTATTGCATCAAAATCTGTTTAGGCATTTGAGCCTAAAAGATTAACAAACGTTCACAATAATATATCATTAAATACGCAACGAAGTTTTATAATAGTCCCAAAACTAAAAGGCACTAACTACGTGTAATTATAAAAACAAAAAATAAAAAACAATTCCGTGTAAATAAATGTAATTGTAGCCAGTTATGTAAGAATCGTAACTTGCATAATAAGGTCAGCTGGTCAAAAGATGGTTGTTCGCCTCACTCAGGTTCTTCGCAAATATCATTGATTTGAAAGTAACTTACGTTTATAAGTCACTAGCTGTGCCGCGCGGTTTCATCAAAAATCAAGTATTTCTATAGTTTATGTGTTATTTTATGTATAACCTATAACACTGTAAAGTTTCATCCAAATTCATCCAGCAGTTTTTTAGAAAAACGTAACAAACATACATATATCCATAATCACAAACTTTCGCATTTATAACATTAGTCGGATAGGATAAGACTAGTAAGACACCCGGATTCGCATAGCGAAATATTAGCGAAATGTTTTTATTACACACATGACATTTTAATTAGAATGTACCTATTTGACATACAGGCTTCTGTATTCGATTATTTACGTGATGGTGAACGTTGCAAAATCAGTTGCATATATGTATATGAATTAAGCGGACAAATAAACAGACAGAGACTTCTTTCTATTAAATATAACATCGATGAGACAAATGGCTTCGTTCAAAAACATAAAATATTATGTAATCATTGCTAACATCCCAGTTTCAATACATCGATATTTGTTATAGAGTATTTACTAAAGATTTATAACAACTATCTGAGTCTTTGCACACGCAATATAAAACCTATACGTTACAATAGATTTCAATATATTTACTACCAAATCCATTAAAAGTTATTATTGAAAAAGCAATAAACAACTTCACATACCTACATATTTCGATTTTTATTAGAGCTATAAATAAATTCTATATATAATAGAAAACTTTTCTTGAATAGCGCATAAGCAATCGATAGAATATAATATTATGTCATACCTATGGCTTGACCACGATGGTGGATGTAAAAAAGGCACCGAACTATGCAGAAGTTTTCCTGTAAATAAATAAATAGATAGATATTCTAGAGAATCGTATCTATTGAAAGGTTAAAAAATATAGAATAGCGCTGCAGCTGTGCCCCACGCCGGCCACGGTGTTACCCGCATTGCTCCGCTCCGGTTGGTCTTGCCTTCCTCGATAAAGGGACTCGAGAATCGGACCAGTAGTTCCTGAGATTAGCGGGTTCAAACAAACTCTTCAGCTTTATAATATTAGTATAGATATGTGATTTATACGTCTGCTCGGATAGTTATAAGACGGTTTTCAAAAGCGTTTTATTAATATGTTAATAAGTTTTAGTTTCGGATTTTTTACGGGGAACCTTGTTTATTCTGCCAGACCGATCCTTTTTAGTCTGCACTGGGAATCGAACCCAGCATCTATTGATATATTATAACAACATGTAACAAAAAATAAAATTATCTACAGTCGATTTACATCTTCCCTTTTATTGAATCTGGTTTAAATAAGAATATTATTATTTCCATAGTTTTCGTATGTAGATAACATAAGGCTTTTGCATTTATAATACAAGTAGGATATTTATAAGTGAAACTTCAAGTAAGCCTTATTATGAAATATTGAATACTAAAATAGGAGGATTATAACGTTGAAGAGATAATATAAACTGTCGCTAAGGTACATGTTGCGACACAGTGGGGTAACAAATTGTTTTAAGCTGGGATTAGCTGACCAAAAGTTGGTTAGAGTACTACTCCTCTAAGGGCCGATTTTTCAATGCTTGGATAAAAATTATCCGTCCAATAATGTATTACACGATAATATTAAAATGTCACGTAAACTGTCAAATACGGGCAATTAGAATACGTTTTAAATGGTAGTTTTATACATTATTCGACGAATAAGTTCCTGTGGTTTTATCCAAGCGTTGAAAAATCGACCCTAAATGTGTAAATGTAGTTTTAAAGTATTGTACGGATTACTTACTACCCGTCCGTACGTCCGAATATTGTTTTTATTTAATTTTTCAGAACTCTATAACTAAATTATGTACCTACTGAAATAAATAGTATATGAAAAATAAAGACATTTTCTATTTCAGTATTTACGCAATAGGCCAGCCTAGGTTTGAGTTTGTACTACCTTGATAGAGGTATTAAAAAGATTTTTTTTCTATTTTCTATTTCTATTTAAAACTAGCGGTCCCCGGCTTCGCCCGTGGTACATATTTACGTTTTCTCAACATAAGAACGATCCTCGTACTTCAAGGAATATAAGAGACGTGTGGCACTCGGGGACTGCCGCGGTAAAGCTTAGCATGCCAGATGCCTTCAAGCCACACCTCCGAGCCCGTCGGAGTGGGGAGCGTGAGGTTTTTTCGTTACGGAATTTCTCGATTCGGTCCCCGCGCTCGAGGCCTGCGATAGAAGCTATACAATAGCTTAATAAAAAAAGAATTATCGAAATCGGTCCACCCGTTCACGCGTGATGCCGCGGCCGTGACCAAGGAAAACGGGTTTCATTTTTAGGGTTCCGTAGCCAAAATGGCAAAAACGGAACCCTTATAGTTTCGTCATGTCCGTCTGTTCGTCTGTCCGTCTGTCCGTCTGTCACAGCCGATTTACTCGGAAACTATAAGTACTACAGTGATGAAATTTGATGGGAATATGTGTTGTATGAACCGCTACAAAAATATGACACTAAATAGTAAAAAAAAGAATTGGGGGTGGGGCCCCCCATACATGTAACTGAGGGATGAAACTTTTTTTTTCGATGTACATACCCGTGTGGGGTATCAATGGAAAGGTCTTTTAAAATGATATAAAGTTTTCTAAAAAACATTTTTCTTAAAGTGAACGGTTTTTGAGATATCAGCTCTCAAAGTCGTAAAAAGTATGTCCCCCCCCCTCTATTTTTATAACTACGGGGTATAAAATTCTAAAAAAAATAGAGGTGATGCATGCTAATTAACTCTTTCAACGATTTTTGGTTTGATCAAAGTATCTCTTATAGTTTTTGAGATAGGTTGATTTAACTG
The DNA here is from genome assembly GCA_907164685.1 of Colias eurytheme. Lineage (NCBI taxonomy): Eukaryota > Metazoa > Arthropoda > Insecta > Lepidoptera > Pieridae > Colias > Colias eurytheme. The sequence continues at coordinate 24,560 of CAJQZN010040013.1, forward strand.
TAATTTATTATATTTGCTGCTACGGAACCCTTTGTGCGCGAGCCCGACTCGCACTTGGCCGGTTTTATTTTTATATGTAGATATAGATAAGACCATATCCGTTACAAAATATGTCACACAACAAACACATTTTTTTACATCTGCTTGTCTGATCTCCAAACGCCTAGACTGGTTTGATCAGCATCATAAAATAACTCGATAGGCGGACAAAGTCCTTTGGGCCCCGGCTATAAAATATAAATAAGCCAGACATATAAAAAAATACAATCGCTTAGAATACGAGTTTTTAAAATACATAGGTACTTTATAAAAGACAATTTGTCACCGGACTTTTTTTGAATCAAAACCGGTTTTAGATAATATCATTAGTGTCCACAAAACGTGTAGAGATAATTTTAAATGAAAAATTCGATTTTACTTTCATTCGAATGGCGACAAATTACGATATCTTACGGTTTCTGGTCTTTATAATTTATTTTTATTGTTTTGTTTTTTTCTATTAATATCTTTATATAGGCCAATGATATGAGTTTAAAATGTAATACAGGTTTAAAAATGATAGAATTATTTTTAATCGCGTGTTTCAATTTCATCTCATATCTCTATCATACACATACCTAAAATAGTAAAGTTTGTGTTATCGGGAATTTATAAGAACGAGCAATGTAAATCCTGAAAGTAAAATCATATTCATTAAATGAAACCCAAAAAAATATTAACCATTATAAATTTCTGCTAACAATACCTAGATATATATAAAAAAGACGTGTGGCACTCGGGGACTGCCGCGGTAAAGCTATTGCATAGCATGCCTTCAAGCCACACCTACGTGCCCGTCGGAGTGGGGAGCGTGAGGTTTTTTTCGTTACGGAATTTCTCGATTCGGTCCCCGCGCTCAAGGCCCGCGATAGAAGCTATGCTTAAGGTGATGAATTAATTTTTCTAACATTTACGGCCCTTTTTAAACCTTCGTAATTTTTATATTATTAAAGTTGTCGTGATGAAAATTCTTGACAAGAAAGTTCAATAGTAACACAATACGTCTACCGTTTTAGAAACATGATTCCATGATATTTTCTCGATAGAAAAAAAATACAAAGTTCTCATTGTTATTTTTTTTTAATCTCTGGCATCTTCAAAATAACAAACGTAAAGTTACGACTTTTTGGATATTAACTATAAAATATACAACCTATACGTCTACCGTGTTAGAATTTTGAAATATGCGATGGTTTTGAAATAAACAAGAAATACTTGAAATTAGCGCCTGACCAGCCAATATAGCGAGAGCCGCCCTGTACCTTCCTACCCCGATCGCTGCACGAGTCATTCCCGCTACGGCCGTCACACGGGGAACTTGTGTCGCTTGCGCAATCGTAAAAAAGGGTGACAACACGATAAGACAAAATGAGACAAATGGGGACAATAAAGAAAATAAGAAGGAGAAACATAAAGGTTGGAGGAAAAAGAATGCTTACAATTGGAACAAATTAATGAAGTAAGTTGGTTTTATTTTAAATTTGATGATAATTGTATTATAGACGATGTTTGATATGTACCCCTGTTTTAAGTACATAACGAATGTGTAAGATTTTTTCATTTATAGCATAAATAATCTTTTCAGAAATCCGGAATCCAGTAGGAAAATAAACCCACTGATTGTTCACAATGTGAACCCACTCCTTCGTAAGTACCTTTATTCAGTCAAAAATGTATGTTATCAACGCTCTACTGGTTTTATCGCATGATTCCATTTTTAGCAAAAAGCAACAAAGTGCAAAGAAATAAAAAATCATGGTGAACTTAGTGGAAGTATGGCGGACGTAATATGGAATTATGGAACAGGAGCTCGTTGGAGTAGTATTATATTTTAAAAAAATACGAAAAAATTTCAAGAATTTCTTAGTAGGTGGTAGATAAGTATGTTGTATAAAGAATTTGATGTTGATATTTATTTCATTTATACTTACTATACCTGTGCGGGAAATTGCTTAGTACTAAAACCGGTTTATATTCATATTTACATAGTAATGTGAGTTTTCATTTCGAAAAATTTTGTGTAAGTATATTAAATTGAGTTCCTGGGTGATCTGGAAACGCAATTGGGCCCGGAGGATGGCGCTGCAGTCACTCCTCCTAATCACATGAACCGATTTGGATGAATATTTGTGTGCACATTTCATTGTTGTGGGATGATTGGTTGATTCGTTTTCACATTAGCTAATATTATGTATTTTTGTTGTTAGAAAGTAAACTTAATTTAATGTTTATAATACATTATTATTGGTATAAATAAGCCAGTGTTCGTCTCACATTGCTGTACCTGCCTACCTATCCTACCAGGGCTTAACTTTGTTCTGGCTATTTTATTTTGATTATTTGTAATGAATAATTACAATTATAATAGAGTGCAAAAAATAAATACATGCGTCAATATATTTTGTGTTTTTTTTAAACAATTTTTTTATTTAAAAAAATATCATTCCGACCGCGGCTTTGCCCGCGTGGAATTAGGTTATATCGTGAATCCTGTTTTATCCCACAGAAGTGTTCAGTTCGGATAAAAAGTATCCTATGTGTAAATCCAGGCAATTAGCTATATTTTATCAAAATTGGTAATGTAGTCTTGACGTGATTAAGTAACAACTAACAAAAAAATATACAAATTAACATCCAAAGTTTCGCATCAGTTTTACTGTATTAGCGATATCTTCCACTCTTGACTTTGACTGAGAAGAATTAGGGTTTATAACTTCTTTCAGAAATAGTACCTTTCATTTCTGGGCATGATGTAATATCTACGTCAGCATCAAATTCTATCTAAATCAATTCAGTAGTCCGCGTAATTAGGTACCATTTCATTTTTTCAGAGTAACAATATTTTTTGTTATTTTAAAGATTATTTATAACCTGTATTATTTTGTAATAAAGTAAACATTACGAAATAATAATAATTAATAATTATTAATAATGTCTAAGTAGTTGTTAAAAAGAAGATAATTTTGTGTTTATAAGCAAGAAAATAAAACCAATAAATCAACAATTAAATATATGTATAACAATATTATAACTGTATGACGACTCCATACATGTTTGTCCCGAGTCGGCCAGCGGCAGCGCGGCGAGTATGCAAGAATGACTTCGCGCACACCCGCGTTCGCGATAGCGAGCTATTAGACTCCGCCCGCCAAGCAGTGGATTTTTTTTTGTGTATCGTCTTAAAACTTTTGCTTTTTTCATGTGACCTTGTGCCATGTCCGTCAAGCAGGATATAGTTTTTTTCAATTCATAATACATATATATATCTTATTTAGTACACTAACATTGTAAAATGTTACATTTGTATAATTTTCTTTCGTCTAGGATTCGTCATAAATAACTTGCGTAGGTGTTAATCCGATCGATAATTTCGTAATACCATTTAGGAGAGCAATAAAATATATTTATTTACTTGTAAATGATAAAGAATAGAGTCATTTGAAATACTATTGTATCACCATGGACGTATAAAAAAAGACGGACGCCATATTACGAACAAACAACGTGAAGCCACCATAGTAAGCTAGCGATCGTGTAAAGACAATAAACACGCACACACTCTCACCATAGTAAGCTAGTCGGCCGCCATTACGTCGTGAACTACCGACTGATTAACTGCGTCACTGTTTCACAAAAAATATTTAAAATGCCGTCTTGCGTGGTTAAATGGTGTCGCAACAGTACAATTTTAAATAACAAAACACAAGGGATTACATTCCACAGGGAAGCAAGTTATTTCTTTTATGTTTTAATGACAAAATTATTACGGCAAAATTTAAAGAAAAAAATACAGCCGCCATTGTCAACAGGACAGCTGTTGCCATGGCAACATGGCACACACACATGGATGTTTCGCCGCCATTACTAGGCTTCACTCAATGTTTAGGCGATATACCGTCCGTCTTTTTTTATACGTCCATGTGTATCACTTTTACTTTTTTGGAGTATTTGATGGAGCATTTTTCTAGGTGACATTTTCGGAATGATATGTTTGTAAAAAAAGCTATTTGGTCTGGTATTTTAAGTGCCTTTGATTGTTTTTTATCGTTGTATTATTTATTTTATGGGTCATTTACGCATTTAAATGGCGTGATTGTTTTAAGAGGGCATTGTATCAGGCACTCTGTGTGACATATCTATATCTCAAGATAAATTTTTACATGCTACTTTTGAATCAATTTATTTTATTTAAAATTCCATTTGAATGTTAGAACAGACATTATAGGTTTTCTATTGTTTTTTCGTTTGTGAACTACTTACCCATAAAATAAAAATATGTGTACATGAAGATCATTGAAATTAGTTTTAAAGCGAAAATCTCAAGAATTTTTTTTGTTAGGTAACAGTAGTTTTTTCTGAATATGGAGTATACTTTTCTCTCTCAAAATTACTAGATAATAAGAATTCACTTTCTTACCAAATTTTGTGCCAGAAAAAAACCTATATAGGTTACTTCTAATTTGGGTATTGAAGTTGTTTCCTATTGCGTAGTCCAGAATAAGGGAACGCATTATACAGAAGTAAAACAATTAAATCTCAAACCGCATCACAAAGACATGTCGCAACACACAGTATAGAACAGACAGAACAATAACTATGTAGATTGTACTTATCGAACTGTTAGAGCGTGCTTTTCTCAGTCTATAAACAATGAACGAAATTTTGTATTATCTTGGATCTAGAGGGTTGGGAAATAAGATCGTTTTTGGAGTTTAGTATATTTCCCGTGGGAGTGGTCTATTTTTTATATGTTAATGAATATGTGGGAAGCTAATTGCTTAAACGTTTTGTGTATGTACTGACCAATTAGGAGCATTTGGCTTCATTGTATAAATGTGGTTTTGGACTATCCTAACTTTTATGATACTTTAACACTTAGATCATTTACTTAATGATCTAAGCTTTAACAGCAATCTAAACGGTATGATGACAATTGTTTTAGTTGTAGAAATAGATTCGATTTGCAATAACTTTTTTTTTGTATATGTGTGTTATTTTATAATGAATACCTCGTGTGTAGCAAATAAGAATAGCAGAATTACCTACAAAATCTAGTTAAGTGGAAAGAGGATGAAATCTATTCCAATATTTTCTAAGAAAGATGAAACCGGGTTTAATAAACTCTATATAAATCTATGTAAATCAACATCTTGTAATCCTTTCCTAGATATCGAAGAAGTAAGTCCTAGTAGTTGCATCAATATTGTTTTTCTGGGAACTAAGAAATCTGTAATGAAATAAATAGGCACACTAGTAGTAACCACAATTCCCTATATTATAGTAAATAGCGTTTGCATGCATGAAGATACATGTTTTAAAATTGTCATGTTACTTTTTAAAAGATTAATTAATAAATTGCATTATTGCCAGCAATTCGTAATTTCAAATTCGTTTGAATCGCGTAATGTGTTGTTGTGATTGTTTTTCTTTGCTTTTCTCATCTTGTATTTATATTTATTCTACAGTTACGTGAACCAGGAAAGGATACTGCTTTTGTTTAAGTAAAGATTTAACTCTAGTATTTAGTATTGTTACGTAAATTGGAGAAGTAACTGTTTTGTTCTAAAGAATTTGTCTTGTATTTACCTACTATTGTTATGTAAAGAAGACTACCCGCTTATTACCTAGTCAATTACATAGTTGTCCCTCGAAACCCAGTGCTGTTCTTATACAATCTAAACCCGGAAGGTGCACTATTTTAGCGTGTTAACGATTATCCAAGCCTTCCGTTTTACGAAACTCACGAATGTTATGTAAACTGATTGTGTTTGGAGTGAATTACGGGAATGAGTCATTTACTTGTCTGATACGGGAAACGTAAAGGTACATGTACACCATATGAGTTTTATTTATGTATGTGTGAGTTTTGTTATAGTGTGTACCTTAGAATATATATGTATATAAGGTGTGTAGTGTGTACGCACACATTGTGGATTTATTGGGATTTGTGAATGTTTGTCGATGTGGATGTGCTTATTGTGATTGACTCTTGACTCTTGTTCATCTGTTTATATATTATAATGTTGGGTTGAACAATCAACATAATATGAGGAATATCAGGTAGAGGTGATATTTATATTAAAATTAAATTAATTCAATAAAAATGCATTACTCCTAGTTCAAAACAGTAGTGAAAGCACAGAGTGAAATGTAATAGAAAAGGATGTCAAAGAGCAAGTGCGTGGATACTAAATTTATGATGATTTATAAATGTGAATTATTTTTCAGTACCATTCTCTATTCGCTACGGCAAATTGTAGTTGCTTCGTTTTTTTATGAACTTGATATTTTTACACATAATTCCTATTCACAATAACATCTGACTTCTTCATTACTATATACTTAAACAATGCCATTGTATAACAATTTTCCACGCGTGTGACTAACTTCAGATATTCTTGAAGCTATCAATACATTTATAGCCTAGTTTAATAGGTGATGATTATATCATTTTACATTTCTATGTTTTTATCGTCAATGTTTATGTTCTTGTGTAATAAATTGCGGTTTTTATAATGTTTACATTGTACAGACAGTATTTCTTATGTTAATTGAATTAAATAGATAATCTTATGCGTGAACTGTCAAATTGACAGGTGTAGCAAATGAGTGCTATTATAGCATGTATCGCGTTAAATCATACAATAGTATTACGTGACTACAATCTACTAATATTATTGAATTGGTCTTGATTTGAAAAAAAAAGTTAATTACATAAATACTATAATATGGTGATTAATATAGCTCCGCTGCGGCGCTGCTATCGATTTCTATAACATTTTCATAGTTTCTATTTTTTTTATTTAATTAAATCTATGTGTATGTACTTAGGTAAAAATTAGAGTGATTGTTTTCGGGCTCTATATTTTTTTCCTAATGAAATTTATAGGCTGCGAAACCCGATATTCACCTTCAATTTAACATTGCATTAGATTATCTAAAATTGTTTTATATTGATGTAAATCCTACTACTACCTACTAATCTGTAAAAAATATCTGTATAGTACCTAGTTATACCACATTCCACACACGCACTATTATATAGTCTGTATTTAAATTAATTAATAGATAAAAATATGTATAAATTTTGTTTTAAATGCCGGCAATGGATCCAAGCACCCACAGTGTAAAACGATACCCACATAGCTATAATACACCACACGCTACGCTTCCTAATTATAATATATAGAGATATTTATACAAAATAATAAATTATTTAAATTTGTTTACAGGCCGGCAAGCTCGGCCGAGTCAAGATCCCGGCCACTCGGTTCACCTGTCAAGGTCGCGCGTCGGGCTACTATGCAGATGTCGATACTGGCTGCCAGGTAACTTTCACTGCTTTTTACTGCTGTAAAAAATACGTTATGCCACAGATTATAATTCTATACTATGGGTTGACAACCTATTAAAATGTTAAGGTGTCATAAATAAAAGGTTGCGTATACTTTTTTATTTATAGTAAGAGGTTTATGTTTAGTTTTTCAGGTTTTTCAGTGTGTTTTCTAGAAGTTTTTATCTAAATTATGCACTTATATTACTGAAACTTTTGGTTGTTTGTCTGTTCGATATCTGCATGTTTTACCGAATAGGTAGGTAATCTCCGATGTCGCCTGTTCACCGGTCGATGAGAGTGCCTGTGAAAAACTGTTAAATTACATATACCAAAAAAGTTATATAGGTACACAGTCATGGATTCAAAGTAGTAAACGATTTGTTAATGATAAATGATTATGTATTCTTGGAATTTTAGATGTGTCGTGATTCAAGTAGTTTATCCCATAAGAGGAATTCCATAAAAAATATAAGAACCTTTTCACCAACTTCTTAGATTCTAAAATCAGAACAAAACTCGAACGATGTCCATTAATACTTGTTTAACGAGATTTGCATTTGCTTTTTTATGAAGCGCTTTTAGAATGAACATCTTCGTATAGGTGCCGACGTAAAGAATAAAGATGCGTTTTTTTCAAGGGTAACTTGTTTTCGAAGATTTAAGTAGTATTAGTAATAATTAATAATTTAATGCATTAATCAAATGATGGAAAACTTTGAGACTACACATAATTAGGTGTTATTCGGTTTGATAATATTACTGTTTCGAAAAATGCGATTTAACAAAACAACATTACAGAAATAATCGAGATAAATAGTTTCCGTCTTTAAATTATGGCTCTGACTTGTTCTTCTGTGCACATTTCTTATTCAAATATGGGCGATGAGTAAATAGAAAAACTTGAATCATGTTCGGCAGGATTCGAACTTGCGTCTTTCTGCCATTCCGGGACGTATAAAAAGCATTTGAATGCTATAAAACAAAATATCAAATTTTAGGTTTTTGTGATATTAAGAGATTTAACAATAATTATTAACAAATATTGTTAATGTTAAGGGAACTTAAATAAATAAAATACAATATTTATCCTGGAAGTGATAACTATTATAGGAACAAGAACATTAGATTTACATACTGGTAAACAAACTTTACATAACCTTATGTAATTATGAGAAGATTTATGACATATACGTAACATTATTTAATAGAACAACGTTGTTACTGGGATGCTGCAATATATAATAATCACAGATTAAGTATTAGTTACTACGTAAATAATAATGACTATGATATTTGAACTAATGTCATAGAGTAAAAAACTGTTATGATTTTTTTTTCATAATAAGATGGTAAGACAATATTGCCAAAGTATGCTTGACCCTACAAACTATGTAGTCTATATAATATACCCTTGATGCAATTTATTAAACTCCACACTTCAAATTAAAAAAAAAGTACAAAAGCGCGCGAACCTTCGCGAAATACAGATTATCATTAACTGGCAGGACGAGATCTCATTGACCTTTGCCTGAATACTCTTAAAAATGTCCCTGATCCCTCAACTGACGTATGCGTTGCTTTTACATCATATTATGGACATAACAATATAGGTGTAATTTTAAAAATAAAAGTCGATGGTTAACTTTAATATTGAGAAATATAATCTGTGAAATGTCAACGTCTTATGTCCAATGATTACTAATGTCATAATATGCCGCATGTAATAAATCACAGAAGGATAATACCTGTGGATAATACTGGTTGATTCTTGATTTATCCATACTTAATATTATAAATGCGAAAGTAACTCTGTCTGTCTGTCTGTTATTCAATCACGCCTAAACTACTGAACCAATTTTCATGAAATTTGGTATGGATATATTTTGATACCCGAGAAAGGACATAGGCTACTACAAAGACTATCTCGGGAAAATGACTCAATCTCGGAAATCCCACGGGAACGGGAACTATGCGGATTTTTCTTTGACTGCGTGGGCGAAGCCGCGGGCGGTAACCTAGTTATAAATAAATTAAAAGAAAGTTCCCTTCGATGTTGATTGTTGGTTAGGTTATAATTATTGAAAGTTAATGAAACAATAGAAAATAATATCTATTTAATAATAATAGTTTTGGAACAATAGGCAACTGAAACGGATAAATGCAAACTTTGAATCGTAATTAAAATGTTTTCAAATTTTGAAATTTATTGATAACTAAGAAAAGAGCTATTAGTATGCTACTTATATTTTTATTGGATTCAAAGAGAAGGTTTTAACTTTTATCTTTTTGTTTTGTTATTGAGGTCTCATCGTTTGCGGTCTTTTCAAAGTGCCCAAAAGGTATCTACCTACTTAAAATTCTGCAGATAGGTGGTTAAATATTTTTATATACTTACTTACATATTTATGTAGTAAGTACAACTTGTTTGCATCTTCGATCGGAATACTTGCCACTAACCGCTAACTAAAGCGGGCACCCATCAATTGATAGGTCACGGCTAAAAGTGCTTACCCATAATACGTTATGCTTCAAATATTTCTAATCGCTTATCTTGAATACTTCATTTTTTGATGATTAACTCAAAAGTAAGCACTTAATAATTTTGATCGTATGCACTAAGGTATTAAATAGAGAAGCTACCTACTTACATACGTAATGGTCTTTTGTAAATTGTGTAATTGTTCTAAAAGGTACATATTTTCGTTTTAGCACATAAATAAAATTATCCCACTTTATGGATTGTTTTACAAACTTTATAAACCGAAGTCATATTATTACATAATACATATCTAAAATATATTCCCACACGAACACACTCGATTTACTCATTGCCAAATATTATGATTAAATGTACACATGAATAAATGGATTAAATAATCCAATGCGTTATAAAAAGCAATTAAGATGCAAAATAATTTGTACTTAACATTTCACCAAGTCAAGGTCGAAAGCAGATG
>CAJQZN010040014.1:0-13280 GCA_907164685.1 Colias eurytheme
AAAAAAAAGCGAGGCGCCGCATTTTTTGTTCTCGACTTGTTATTTGCTTCCTCAATTCAATTAATCATTTAACTACCGAAGAACATAGTACTATTAAATACACATATCTATTAACTATACTAATACCTATACCTAGATATAAAGCTAAAGAATGCGTATGTTTGTTTGCTTCATCGCGCTAATCTCAAGAACGGTTCAATTAGAAAAAAAAATCAGCGAGAAAGGCTATAAGCTATGTATTATCATGTTAAGACCAATAGGAGCGAAGAAATAAAACCAACCTAAATAATTTCGTCATAGAGATACAATACAACAAACCATCTTCAAATATAAACATGATTATTTTTCCGACCCAAATATCGACCAATAGAATTGCACCATTCGACGTCACGTGGTACAACCTACATGGTATTATACTGATAATTTTTTGAAAATTTTCTCTGGTCGTTGACGTCAAACTGACAGGTTGAATTACAAGTGATAATTTATAGCATTAGTTAGGTATACTTTATTTATTACATGTATTTACATGCAAATTGTAGTTATGTGTATGTATGTTTAATTGTCAGTTGTCACTCTTAATAAATACAAACATCTAGTTACATTTTAAATAAATATTCTAATTTTTCTTATTGAAAAATATATTATTTATCTTAAGTTTCATAAAAAATTCATTCAATATATTAATTTGAAGTATTTACAAATTCACGGAACTCGGAAAATAACCAGCCATCAAAACAAATTAGTTTTTGTTGATTATAAACGGAGTGTTGAAAAAAACATTCGTAAATCTTGACTTGCTTGGATAATGATTCTGTGGGCTTCTTATAAACATCATAAGAGAACCGGTAGAAATATATTTTAGCCTTTGTTTTTCTTTGTAATGCTACTGTGTTTAGGATTTGTTTTAAACCGATTTCAAAAAAGGAGGAGGTTCTCATTTCGACCGTATAGGTAATAAATAGGTATACATATATGTTTTATGTGTGTTCGCGGATATCTTCGTCGTTTATAAACCGATTTTGATAAATTTTTTGGTTTTGTCTTTCTAGGGATTTTTAAGTTATCGCTATCGAGTTACGAATCTCTTATCTAGTAGGTCAGTTTTAATATATACATTTGTATAATCAGGGTATAGATGGAAAATGAAAAAAATACTATGGAAAACGTGGCGTCATATGAAATATATTTCCTCCACACCCTTCAAGGAGACATGTGACTTCACTCGATGTTTTTTTCATTTACCTGCAAAATGGACGATCTGTGTAAAACCTGAATGGAGCCTTGCACTCACGAACTTTAAAGCAATCCAAAAATAAATTAGGATTATTGTATTTAACGTTATCTTTCTCCAAAACACAAAATACATTTCTTCAATAGCAAGGCTGAAAACTTTCGATTTCCTCGCGCTCTCTGACCTTCTAACAGAGAATTTTCAAAACGGTAAGACAGCGAAACTAAAAGTCACGCTGCCTTGACATCACTGAGAAAAACATATTTAATTATACATTACTGAGGAGTTAAGAGTTTTCCGTAGCCGGGTGAGGCGGGTTAAGGTGCCAGCAATTAGCAAAGCCTTGAGATATGGATAAAAACTTTACTAGCATATTATACTATGTTACTAGTTTTACTTTTGTATTTGAGACAATGGGATTGGTATTGATTTACGTGTTGTGGGTGTAGTGGGTTGTAGAAAGATCTAGAAGTAACTTCGATTAGAGTAAAGACGTCTGCAAATATGAAACAACAAAACGCAGTAGTAACGTTGATTCATTTGATAATGGTGGTGAAGCTTTACCTCATTAAATAAAGCAGCATGACAAATATAATTTATACGACTTTATTCGGCATAAAAATAGTTTACTACTACGTATTAGCAGGCCTGTGTATCTCCGCGTGTAGGTATTAAAAACATACCTACAGGCGAGGGCCATTGCGCAAGGGCCAATCTGGCCAGGGCTGCCGCAAGCGAAAGAAGACACGCGCGCGCTATTTGTTCGATCTTCAACTTTCTCGATAATTGCAAGATGGACACAAAACAAAAAAGCAAAAAGATACTGTGCAGTATTTAATTGTTTAAATACAGTTCGTGATCGAAATTTAACGTTTTTTATAGTTGCCTAAAGACACTGACAGGTAAAATATACTTAGATTGGATAAAATTATGTTCCTATTTGATCAAAATCGGTTAATAAACATTCACATAAGAATTTTGATGTTTCTTTCGAAACAAAAACAGTTCCAGATATTTTTCACATACATAAGCAACCCTAGTCCGCGTCTCTTTCATTATGTACGTATAACCACATATAACTTATTATAAACCGTTGCCCGTGAATATATTCCCTAAAAAAAATTGGTAGGTATGTAAATGAACACGTGCTTCCACTGGAACGCGAGCTAAATTAAATCATATTGTTTATAAGATTGAGTACATATTTCTTTGAAAACCATTGCGAAGAAAAGCTTCTGTAGCTAGCTACTAGTTTTAATTCTGTGGTAGGTATTAGTAAAGTAAGCGAGTACGTAGTAACTACGTAGTAGATTTAAGATTTAGAAATATCTAGAAGGAGATTATGAGATAAATTATTAAAAATAAAAAAATGTTGTGTGGTTTTATGAAACCACGGTAAAAGTGAAACTGTTCGAACGGTTCCGAACACTGCTTTGTGTAGCGCATGTCGCGTGACGGTCGGCTGCCGAGTAGGTATACCTACTCGGCAGCCGCGATACACTCGACTTGCGCTACACAGACCAAAAAGTTTGAGACGATGTAATAAAAGTTTCACTTTAAAAAACCGTGATTGATTTCTTTTCTTTCTTCAGTGTTAATATGTTGGTGGTGGAGCTCTTAAAATTTTGGCAAATGACGACATATCAAATACTTAATAAATATTTTTTTAATATAACAGACTGCATAGTCGTTTAGATAGAAATAATCATAATCTAGATAAAGGTCTCTACGCAAGCTATGACGTTATCCAAAGGTTAACTATATATACAGATTATCCTAAGTTATTCATAAGCTGAACAACAAGGTATACTTTAAATACTATAATTATAATAAAAATATCACCGTAGAAACTCAATACTTGAACATAAAATTTTACGGCCCAATGCAATATTCTAGAATAGTACCTATCTGAAACACTACCGAAACAGATTCTCCTAGTTCAACATCGTCGACTTATTTATTATCTGTTTGAAATATTTTGATAGTTACATATACAGTAGGCGGCAGGCGCTCGATAATCCGGCGCTCGCCAATCCGGCACGCTCAGTAGTCCGGCACTTCGGGACTCAGACAGCCCGCTCTATAATCCGGCATTTTACATAGCTGAACGCCGGACTACTGAGCGGCGCGGCCGGCGGTGTTCGAGTAGTTTCTTTCGCTCGCTATTTGGTCAAAGCGTCATCTTCGTCTTCCGCGGTTGAAAACGTCACAAATGATGAACCTAATATGTCATTTTTTTATAGTAAATTCAACTTACCATTTTAAATATGAAGTCTTATTTCCTATACTAATTCGATAATCCGGCATTTCCGACAATCCGGCATAGAGGAAAAATTGCCGGTGCCGGATTAGCAAGCGCCAACTGTATACCTAATTGTGTTACAAATTCAATTTACAAGATACAACATAAATTTTAAAAGTACTGGCGTTAATTAACCAAACTACTGGGACGGTATTGGAAATATTCGTCGCTAATTTATGTGAGAAATATTATAATAAATGACATTTTACTTTCTCTACACTGAATATCTAACATCGAACATCGAATTTCTGTGACATAAATGGTAATGTCTCGCCTAGACAAGTAGTTGAATGTAATAGATCTAGTCTAGTCTAGTAATTTTGTATTATATTAGCACTTATCAAAATTAGCCTAAAATCTGTCTCAAATCACCATACCTATAAAAAACGCATCAAAATCCGTTGCGTAGTATTAAAGATTTATAAGCATAGAAATACATAGGGACAGAGTAAGCGACGTTGTTTTATAATTTATACTATGTACTGAAGTAGTGACTTTTTTATAAAGGAGTAAATAAAGCGATTGTTTGTTAAATTAATAATAAAATACAATGCAACACATATAGGTATTACATTTTAGTCCATCCGCTATCGCAATTGAGCACCTCACACCAGGATAAATACATTGTAATGAGGTTTAATTATCTTAAGTGTGGGCAATACTAGGCTGTTTCCACGTGCATGCAGATAATTATTTTTAGGGTTCCGTAAATATAACTGCAATTCTTATGAATTTACTGGTTCGTGTATGCAATCGATTGAAATAAATTCATAAATATTTATTAAATATTACATTTATAAACGTCGAGTTAAGTAAAAAATAAAAATAAAATAAATAAAATAATAATTATTTGCCAAAAGGAAGGTTATTAACATAAGTACAGACTTCGACAGCGGACCCCGCACTAGACACAGCCTGTCTCGCGGGGCCATAAAACGATTGTACAATGAAAATGGAGGTTCACAAAGGGTCCAAGTGAAAAGATGGAAGAATTAATTAAATTATTACTTTTTAAATAGGTTCAGGTACTTCGTTGTCGTATAGTTTGAGGTTTTTGCGTATGTTTTATAAATTGGGTATTGCAAACAAAAACTAAGTAAGGAAAGTATGATGCATAACATACATACATTCATATCTGTAACGCACGCGTGTAAACAAATCCCTATGTAGGTTTTGGAAAATGGACATAAAATAAGTATATTCCATACTAGCGGTCCGCCCCGGCTTCGCCCGTGGTACATATTTCGCAATAAAAGGTAGCCTATGTTCTTTCTCAGGGTCTAAAGATTGTCTGTGCCAAATTTCATCAAAATCGGTTGAGAGGTTTATGCGTGAAAACCATACATACATACATAATTACAAACTTTTCCTCTTTATAATATTAGTATAGACTATGTAGTATAGATAATATTTATTATTATTTATATTATGCGATGATATTTCCGTTTAAATTCTTAAAACAATGATGTTTAATAAACTATGATCTATGTCTGCTTTTGCGGTTTTTGATAACAAGCTGATGGTTTTTAATTATGACTCTAATTATTCATAAATGACCTAATAGTTAATACTTATTGTAACATTGCAACATATTTAGCTTTGTTAATTTGTAACTGTTAATGGTTATTAAAACAAATTAATAACACGTTCAATTGCATCTTAGTATTCCTTGTTTTTTAGAAGTTTGTAGCCTCTAAGTCTAATAGGTCTGATTTCTGTGAAAAATTATAATACAAGTGTGTGTTATTTTGTATTTACTATGTAATCGTATTACAGATAAAGTCTTAAAATCTGTGTAGTTAATCTATACTAATATTATTAAGCTGAAGAGTTTGTTTGTTTGTTTGAATGCGCTAATCTCGGGTTTACTGGTCCGACTTTCTTTCAATGTTAGATAGCTTATTTATCGAGGAAGGCTATAATAGGCTATATATTATCATCTCGCTACGACTAACAGGAATGGAGCAACGGGGGTGACTCCGCGCGGAGCAGCTAGTATATACAATACATTTGTACTAGAGATTTTAATAAATTAGTTCAATATCTACTACTTCTTATCTCTTATACAATAAAAATGAATCGCAAAATGTGTTGGTAAGCGCATAACTCGAGAACGGCTGAACCGATTTCGATAATTCTTTTTTTATTATATTCCTTGAAGTACGAGGATGGTTCTTATGTAGAGAAAACGTAAACATGTACCACGGGCGAAGCCGGGGTGGACCGCTAGTGCAATATAAAAATTTAATGTTTGTTATCCCAAATAAATAAAATACGAAATATGGCCGAATTAAATTTAGTTACTTTGTCACATAGACAGGAAATAGAACACAAATAAATATTAATAAGCTATGTATTATGTATAAAGAACAAACTGCATTATAATGAATGTCTTTGATATTATTTCTCACAGTACTTATATCTTGTATGTATACGTACTGAGAATAAATCAAAACCGGTCAGATTCGTTGTATAATTTGAACGGTGGGAAGTGTGAAAATATTTCAACTGTTTTAAAGTGTATTTGAGATTGGGTAGCAATAAAACGAGTGACTGTAAATTACAGTTCTAAGTGTCAAAATTAATTAATTTGGGTTATAGAATTACTAAGTGAGCGACTGACTGCGAGTGACGAGAAATCAACAGAACAGCAACTTACAAACATGAATTTGAGTTACTTAAAATACAAAATGAGCAGCTTCATAATATTTGAGCGACCTAATATTTGTTTGAGTGTCAACGTTACGTCCTGCATTTTTTTCAATATTTGGCAAATGTATTTTTTATACTGAGCGGCATTTTATCTTAAATGAAGTGTTTCGAATACATAAACCACTTTGAAAAATACACTAATGAGCAGAGTATAATGAGCTCACATTTAAAAAATAAAAATAATATGAAATAACTATTTGAAGAAACACTATTCTATTAGTTGAGCAATTTTATTATTGAAATATAAGGGTAATTAAATAAAACAATGAACTCCGTAAAAATAAAGTAATATGCATGCACGAAATGCGACCATTTTTGTTTGTTTTTTAAAAGCGATTCGCTTCTGGCACTCGCCGGCCGCTGCCGCGGCACGCTCGCTTTGCTCGCTCGGCTCGTGCGTTGTTTATTAAAGTCTAACCTAACCTAACCTAACTGTTTTCTATTGAAAAAACCATTCGCTTCTGGTATTCGCCGGCGCTACCGCGGCACTAACTTAAAATATTCTGAATTTTTAATGTTAGTGACTCTCTAAGATATTTTATACGATCTGGCCAAATGTCGATGACCAAATCGACACGATAACGACGATCAAACTATGTTGGCCATTTCATGAAATGAGCAAATCTACGATATGGCCACGACACATACATATCTATTGAAAAATTCGGGACAGTCGTACGATCCTTTTTGCCAGTCGATTCGTCGCCCCGCCCCCATTCGAATTCGCGCGCATTTAAAAATCTGTAGTTTTCATTAAGGGGCCCTTGTAGAGAAAGTTTAGGCATTTTAGGAACTGAGACGGCTCGCGCCCGCGTTGCGTTGGAGCCGGCGCGACATGAACTCCGGTGACCTATGAAGGCGGGCGATTACGACACAGTATAAATAAATCAGTAGTTCGATTTTATTTGCTATCGTAGGAATGTTGTTGATAAATAAATTTACTACTTATCCTATACCATTAAACGAGCAATATTTGCATATTTATATATTTGTTTGTATATATACAGTGTGGATATTTTCGATGTGCCCTGAAAGGAAAGTACTTGAAATATATCAAATTTTCTGAAAGGAAACATTCCTTTATTTAAAAAAAAAATAGAACTAAATTCAAAGAGTATCTAAAATTCACTTGCCTCGACTGGGAAACGAAAAATCTAATTTTATTTTTCAAATCGATAGAAACAATATAAAAGATAATTTATTGTTTATTTCTCGTAAAAATATTTGCTCTTAGAAATAAAAATATCATGGAATCGAACATTTTTATTGTGGCATCAACATCATATGTAAACATAAAGAACGCTACTGGTTTTTTGGTCTATTTTATACATACATTTAAAGTTTAAAATGAAACTCTCGTTCTGGATACATTAATTTATTTTCTTCTGAAAATATTGGTTATAATAATTAAAAGTAAAACAAATAAAAAAGGCAAAATAATAATTGAATATAAGTATGTAATAAGTAAGTTAGTGTATTCAACCAACTTAAAAAAGTGTGACTATTTTACAACAATTTGAATAATAATCAATTAATGATTTGTATTATTGTATACAATATCGAAGCTTTTTAAGAAATATAGCTACCCCAAAACCCATGAAAATGACACCCATGACGAAAAGATGTAAAATTTTCGTCGGCGCCATCTTGGATTATAGTTTTGACCTCATATTCGTTAATAGCTACCCCAAAAACCATGAAAATGACACCCATGACGAAAAGATGTAAAATTTTCGTCGGCGCCATCTTGGATTTTAGTTTTGACCTCATATTGGTTTATAGCTACCCCAAAAACCATGAAAATGACACCCATGACGAAAAGATGTAAAATTTTGTCGGCGCCATCTTGGATTTTAGTTTTGACCTCATATTGGTTAATAGCTACCCCAATAACCATGAAAATGACACCCATGACGAAAATATGTAAAATTTTCGTCGGCGCCATCTTGGATTTTAGTTTTTACCTCATATTCGCTAATAGCTACCCCAAAAACCATGAAAATGACACCCATGACGAAAAGATGTAAAATTTTGTCGGCGCCATCTTGGATTTTAGTTTTGACCTCATATTGGTTAATTGCTACCCCAAAAACCATGAAAATGACACCCATGACGAAAAGATGTAAAATTTTCGTCGGCGCCATCTTGGATTTTAGTTTTGACCTCATATTGGTTAATAGCTACCCCAAAAACCATGAAAATGACACCCATCACGAAAAAGGTCAAATTAACGTCGGAACCATCTTGGATTGTTGTTTCATAAAAATAACATTTGTCATACTCATTACAGATCAACCAACATCATAATAGTCTTTCTACTAAAGTACTTCAAAACTTTGCCGCTATTCCTATTCAACAACCCATAAAAAAGAGGATCTCAGGCAAGGTAATTTTTAAAACATAATTTTAAATCACTACATAGTATAAAACAAAGTAGCTTTCACTGTCCGTATGTCCCTATGTCCCTTTGTACGCTTAAATCTTTGAAACTACGCAACGGATTTTGATGCGGTTTTTTTTAATAGATAGAGTGATTCAAGAGGAAGGTTTATATGTATAACAACATCCATTAAATAGTGGAGAAGTACTGTTATTTTTGAGGTTTCTAATGTGATGTCGTAAAAAATTACATTTTTTCCGCTTACATTGCAAACGCAGGCTGAACCCTTCGAGTTTTATGAAAATAATGTACTAAGTATTATACACATTAAAAAGGTCTACAAAAAAATCCGCGATGGTATATGTCTATCTCTTATGGATAACCCACAATAACTTTTGTTTGTCCTTTACTTTTTACGACAAATAATAGCTAATTTTCGAAGCGATTTTAACCAATACAGCATTAATCTTTAACCAATTAAATACCTTGATTACATTGTTCATTTAATATAGATCTATATGGCCCTTTACACCGTATGATTTAAGTGAATATTTTCGAAGATATTACAAATTAAAAAATTGCGGGACGTACCGTTTGCGGCGGTACCGGCCGGCCGCCCGGCTATATATTTTATACCCGTGCGAAGCCGGGGCGGGTCGCTAGTTACAAATAATTGTAATATCAAACTTATACATTACAGTTGATTTGAAGAATAAAATGGAAAATTTTATTTTTTTACATTTTTAGTTCTTTCGATTCCCGGTCGAAGAAAATGAATTTTTGAAAATCTTTGAATGCAGTTCTATTTCTTTTTAAAAATAAAGGAAATTTGCTATCTCCAGTATTTCTAGTACTTTCACCCAGGGCCCATCGAAAATTTCCACACTGTAAAATTTACAAACAAATATATTAATATGCAAATATTGCTCGTTTAATAGTATAGAATAAGAAGTTAATTTATATTTACAACAATAATCCTAGGATAACTAATAAAATCAAACTACTGATTTATTTATACCGTCGCCGTGCTCGCCGTTTTACTTGCCGCTCGGTTCTAATACGCGACCGGCGACTACAACGTGGTCGGGAGCAAAACTAGCACAGGTCCTCCCTCGATGACGTCCGGCTGGACTCTGGCGGCACTGACGTGGTGCGCGCGAGTCGCATTTTACGTATTATATTTTATATAGAAAAAAATAAGGGATAAATTATAAATCTATCCAAAAATTTCCCTGTAAAACCTGATTAGTAAATGAAATGTAAAATTTTCATAAACATAGCGTTCCCCTAATTCTCATAAAACTGATTATGCTTTCAAAATCGATGTTACTTCTGATTTTTTTTTGATCGAGTTAAATGTTTAATATTGTGTTTTTATCCAAAAAAGTCACTAGATCAAACGTTTATCTGTGCTATATATTTTTTTTGGATTTTAAATATGATGATTTCTATCCAAAAACCATGATTTAGAAACATACATTTTGGGTAAGGGCGCCTTAAAAAAGCGTATCAAAATAAAAAACATAAGCCCTCAAATAGAATATCAGTAACCAATAATCATTAATAAAGCAGCTTACAAAACTTTGCTCAAAGTGAACTTTTTAGTAGTTCGCTAAGTATAACCTCACTTAGAAAAATCGAATCTATCTTAATATTGAAGTTGCCCTCTCTGTATTTCCAGTCGCTCACTTAGTAATGAAGTCGCTCGGATAAAATTTTAATATCTGAAATGGATTTATCACAATCCACTTTTTGTAAGCTCGTTCTGGATTTTATTATAAATTTATTATAAATTATTAATTTAATTTATTATTTATTATTTTATTATAATTTTATTCGTCGTCAGTTTAGTTAATTTTTCGCTTAGTCAAATTCATACCGCTCAAGTTATTAAAACAGTATGTCATCATCAGTCGCAAAGTTTTTTTTTGTTCGCTCGTTTTATAATTCCCCTTTGAGATTTAATCTAAGCTGTATTTAGGTACTAGCTGCTCCGCGTGGTTTCACCCCCGTGGCTCCACTCCTGTTGCCCGTAGCGTGATGAAATATAGCCTATAACCTTCCTCGATAAATGGGCTATCTAACACCGAAAGAATTTTTCAAATCGGACCAGTAGTTCCCGAGATTAGTGCGTTCAAACAAACAAACAAACAAACTCTTCAGCTTTATAATATTAGTATAGATATGTGCGTTTTCTTGTATGTTAGTGTTCTTGAACATATCACAATCGTATATCATTGTTTATGCAACAGGTTGCACCTATAGTAAGTAGAAGTAGTATATGTTTCATCGTGATAAATGCAGTTACGTAGCCGAGATTCGGAAGTATATGTATTCAACTTTTTAGTGTAGGCTCCTTCTAATCTAAACTGATGTTTTTTCTCTAATAGTGTACTTAAACTGAAACGAAAACTGTAACCAACTAACTAAACTGTAACTGTATCTGATGGGTTAATAAAGCTTATTTATTTATTTATCTAATAGGCTCCTTCATTCATCTTCAAAATATAAAATAACTCCTTAGGTACCTAAATTAGGGTTATTTGAATAAACGCGGATTAAGAGGAATAAATGGAACGAATTATGATGAAAAAGGTACGTTATGAAAAATGTGTGATGAAAATAACCTGTTTTACATATTTGGATTTACCCACCTATTATTACCCCCAATTATTCTATATTTAGGCATATTACCTACTTGATAAACAACAGTTATCAAGAGGTACGTATTTTAATTCTAAACAACAGATTTCCTCAATTGAAAAGATCACACAGAGATAGACCATGGTTATATAGCAGTTATATTGTGGTTATATTGACTATAAAGAATTAGGTAACGTGATTATACGCATAATTTTTAATTAGATACGTATGCACCCACCGTGGATTTTATTTGAATAATTTTCAAATAATGCGTCACGGCTTATAGTTTTCTGTTTAGTTAAGCTTTGTTTGGTATTATTTTATGGGAACCTCGTTGGTAAATTTGTTCTTAGTTATTAATTTTAGTTTTCTTTCTGCCCGCGGCTTCGCTCGCTGGGTCTAAAACAAAAAAAATATTTTATCTCAAACTCAAATTTAAACATCGATTTATTGAACTAGACTTCGTTTAGAAGTGCTTTCGGATCGTCAAAATACAGAAAAATAATCTATCACGGATCGAAAAGCAGTTATTACCGATTAAGAGTTACTAACCGAGGTACTAAGACCTTCCTTTATAACCACTCTATCTATGATAAAAAACGCATCAAAATCCATTGCGCCGATTTAAATATCTAATGCGCTGATTACACCTAACGAGTACAGTGGCGAGTCAGTAAATACGCTCTCGGCCGAGACAGTTGTCGAACCGAGTGGGTGTTTACACGTATTTCACTAGTGGCGAGTCAGTTCAGTTTTGATCACGACGCGGACGTCTGCAATGGATCGAAAAAAAAAAAGAATTTAAACGGGTTTTAAATCGGCTGTTACCAGATATTATTAACGAATTGTGGGATTTATTAGAAATAATAAATAAAAATAATAATTCTTTGAAAAAATACAATGACAAAACGAACGAGTGGCGAGTGGCCGAGTGACGCGACGAGTGCGTGTTTATACCTGCCGAGCGGGATAGAGAGTGGGTACTCGGCCGAGTAAACAAATTGGGATTCTAGTGACTGTCTCGCCGCTCTTCTCGGCCGAGTACTCGGCCGAGCACTCGTTGAAGTGTTTATACCAACCGAGCACTCGGCCGAGGACACTGACTCGCCACTGTACTCGTTAGGTGTAATCGCCGCATAAGCAGGGACCGACGCGACAGCGCGGCGGTAAGCGACTTAATTAATACTATGTAAGTATGTAGTGATTCCACAATCTTAACGCATGCTCTGATTGAATGTATCTACATATAATATAGTGACTATAGAAATATTTTGTACCACAGATAATATAATACTAGATTATACAAGGTAATGTATGCCAATAATAGAAGTAGGATTTACTTCGAAAGGCAGATATAGGTAATACCTAATATAAAACACCTGAAACACTTTTCTTAGTATTCACAGAGCAATCATGCAAGAGAGAACATGAAATAAAAAATATCTTATAATAAAACTTCTTCTTTAGTGTAAAAAAAACGACAAAAGACATGCGCTACACAGACCAAAAAGTTTGAGACGATGTACCTAATAAAAGTTTCACTTTAATAAAAATTAGTGTAAAAATTATATTGCATTATTATTAACTTCTTATAAGCAGGTATTGATAATCTCCCTATTTGAAGTTAAAAATATGCTTATTATAATTAAAAAAAAGGCTTTGAATTAATTAACTACATAAAAATTAAAAATAGAATTGAAATTTAAATTAGGTTTGTTTTTTTCGCTTTGCATTGTGTTATGATCGTTGTAGCCAATTCAGTAATATCAAAGCTTAATTTTGTTCAATTTTTCTAGAGGCCACCATTTGGTTTTAGAATTGTTTGGAGTGGAAAAAAAAAATATTTTTTATGATGGTTTTCCAAAAAAACTTAAAAACTTTACCTCTTCATACATATTCTATTTATACCTTGAAGTCTCTTAGGTAGAGACGCAAGTTTGAAGTTTAATTATCTACTAATCTTCTTATATATAAAAATGAATCGCAAAATGTGTTGGTAAGCGCATAAC
>CAJQZN010040014.1:13290-34586 GCA_907164685.1 Colias eurytheme
TTCGATAATTCTTTTTTTATTATATTCCTTGAAGTACGAGGATGGTTTTTATGTAGAGAAAACGTAAATATGTACCACGGGCGAAGCCGGGGCGGACCGCTAGTCATATATAAAAAAATCATATATAATCGCTTGACAAAATAGAGGTGTAAAAACACACGTTATTCAATAGTACAACTAAAAATAAACATATATTATTAATATATATTTTGTGGATCAACACATGAATAGTAAAATAGTAAGGAATATGACGTCATCATAGAAATTAAACATTTTATGACGTACGTGCATAATATAATACATATTTGCTTTTTAAACTAGGATTCATTACAAGGTTTGTTTTGATTCAAAACAGGCTAAGAGGTTATTAATATTTATGATAAAATTTTTTTGTTCTATTAATAATGTATGTAAGTAAGCAAAGTAACTGGTATTTCATTTCTTAACATAGAAGATTTAAGTAATTTTCCAAGCTTTTTATGAGTAGGTAAACGAGGTGTGAATTGCATCTTTTTGTATTGTGTTTATTTGGCAAAATATGTATAATTTTATATTTAAAAGTGTAATTTATTTTGGAAAATTTTAAAATTTTTCATTATGAATAATAGCAGTCAATATATAATTGCATCAAATTTGAAATTAAATATTTACCAAAATAAATTGAGAAATAAATTGTAATTGTGCTTAATGTTTTGGAAAATATCGCAAAAAATCCACACATTATTTATAATTATGCATATTTCAAAACTAAAATTAATATTTTCATATATTTTCTACGCTGCAAGAATATTTCCATTTCCAAATACACCGCATAACACTTATCCTTGACCAATATTGCTAGTTAACAAAAAAAAAAAAAAAAACAATAGAAGGTTGAATTTAATTTTATATTGCACAGGTAAAATATAATTTCACATCAAGTTGTCTTGGATTTCCGGTTTTATTCAATGTCTTTGAGAAAACCGCTGAGTTATTACGACTGTAGACAACTGATGGATAATTGAGGTAGTTGTGTTGAGATTTTAAATCATGTTCTTGTGGGACAAAGAACAGTTGTTTTACATGTAGTACTCAATTAAGGAGCAATTGACTTTTTTAAACGTTTGACAGATTTGTTATGTTCGCTTATGTAATCTTCGTGTATCTGGTCTATAACATCATACTATTTCGTACATATTTGAATGAAGAAATATTAGCTACTAGCGGTCCGCCCCGGCTTCGCCCATGGTACATATTTACGTTTTCTCTTCATATGAAATATCCTCGTACTTCAAGGAGTATAATAAAAAAAAGAATTATCGAAATCGGTCCACCCGTTCACACGTGATGCCGTGACAACGCGAAACGGGTTTCATTATATATATATAGATTAAAATTATCGTTAAATCAAAGCAAATACATTATTTTTCACATTACGTACGTAGTCGTAGTACGTTACAGTTGGCAGTAGCTTTAATGTTCATTTTTGTATTACGGTTACGGAAATCCTGCTCGGATATCCTCACACTAAAGATAGTATTAAATCGAAACTTCGTAAGAACGAAGTTTCGAGAAAACAAACTTTCGGACACTTTCCAATTCATACATTTAAGAAGCAGTAAGTGGGTTTGTTATAGAGATTGTTTACATTGCAGTTACCCTACTGACACTTGGTTTCAACATTACCAGCAATATAAACAATACCTAGTGCGTCACAGACTATATTACATTGCAGTTACCCTACTTGCACTTGTCTAAAACATTAGCAACTACATCAACAAGGCGTTTGCACTTAAATTGCTACAGAAAACATGACTTAGAAGTTCTACTTCATTGCATGATGCATTAAGGGGAAGCTATGGCTATTCAGTCATATATATAGAATAGAATGCTTTAAACTAGAGGGTGCCTAACAATTAAACTACGTAGTCAATAAAATGAAACTCAACCTCGATCAGAATTGAAATAACAAAGCCGTTGCAATAATAGCAATAATAACAAACAGAAACATCGCCTTGATTCATAAAGAAAATCGATACAACAGAATCTACGGAATGTTGCTAGATGCAAATCAGTAATTAATAAAACCGGCCAAGTGCGAGTCGGACTCGCGCACAAAGGGTTCCGTACTATGGGGACCCCCTTAATATCTTACTTTTTTAATTTTTAGTATTTGTTATAGCGGCAACGGAAATCCATGATTTGTGAAAATTTCAGCTGTCTAGCTATCACGGTTTATGAGATGCAGCCTGGAGACAGACAGACAGACGACGATGTCGCAGTAATAGGGTCCCGTTTTACCCTTTCGGTACGGAACCCTAATAAAGCACGAACACACTGGTATCATTCACTCAGGTTGTTCAACCGTGAACACGTGCTGATGGTGCCATGTTATAACTTCAATTTCTATGTATCCTTTAAACTTGACGTTTTATTGCTAATCTTGAATTCCACTGTGGATATGTAAGCATTATTACGTAGTATGGATGTTTTCATTTGCATTATTTAATCGTCTACACTGGATCGTCTTGTTCCTATGAAGTTATAATAATATTATAAAGAGGAAAGGTTTGTAATTATGTATGTATGTATGTATGTTTGCATAAACTACTGGACCGATTTCAAAAATTCTTTCACCATTAGAAAGCTGCATCTTCACTGAGCAACATAGGCTATATTGCATTTTCAAAAAAAATTGACCAAAAATGCAATAATGTAGCCCAAGGTGTAAAAAATTCCTCTGTCATCGCGTGCGCTGCGGAATCTATTCCTTGAAGTACGAGGATGGTTCTTATGAAAAAAAAAACGTAAAGTAGGTAGGTACCGCGGGCGAAGCCGGGGCGGACCGCTAGTGAAGTTTTGTTGTACTTTGCGTCCACATTAACATCTATCCCAGTTAGTTTACTTCTTATGTCATTAATAAACTGTTTATGACTGCCTCTAATCAATGCTTTTTTCCAAATTGTAGCTACAATGTACTCACACTCATGTATTTTAAATTGTCGATAAAACTCACGCCGTCTTTCTAGAAAAACCTTTCTATTTATGTTTATCTATTCCATTCCTTTCTCTTGTGCGCGTCTCGTTATTTTTTTCTCGCCTAATTAATAGACGCATTCAGTTTACCATGCGTCTACTCGTTTGACGTTATCGTTAAATGACTCCATTCGTAACATCATAGTAATGTTTTTTATTTAAAATATCAATGTGACAAGTGACAAACCTGCGCCCCGCGAGTTTAGGTACCGCGCGCTCCTAAACGCCGGGAGTTGGCCTACTTCTTTCATTTTACTATGGTAACATCGTCATCTACTATGTAAAAATAAATCGGGTTTTCCTTCCTGACGCTATAACTCCAGAATGCACGAACCGATTTCCACGGTTTTGCATTCGTAGGAAAGGTTTCGGGCTCCGTGAGGTTTATAGCAAAGAAAAGGTGTCTCTGGTGGCGAAACGGAGTTCGCCCGGTTTGTTAGTTTCTTATATGAATTGTATGTTTAAAGTCGCTACATGCGTATGGATTACGAACCCTTCCTCTTTCTGTATACTTAAGTAACAATATTAGACTTCTACAAGAGCTTTTGTCCTACATGGCCTAGTACCTTTGCTCATGTGGGTGTTAGCGCTATTTTAAATTTTCCTTTCGATGATTCACTTATTATCTCTTCTTCTATAGGTAAATTTCATTGCTCTACTAAATTATTCATTGTTTTTTTGAATAGTTTCCTTAACTACACGTTTGTTGTTTTGATTTTTTTGTGTTTTCCTTATGAGTCACCAAAATCTTATCTTTCATTAATTTATTATCATCTGAATGTTTGCGAGGTTAAATAACTGGGTATTTGTTTTATAATCCATTAGTAAATAGCGACATTAGGTATTAGCAAAATTTATTTTATTACCATCTCTTTGCTAATTTGATTGACAAAGGTCTTTCACTTATAAATAATAATATAGACTTGAATATAGATAATGCCCCGTATTATATATGTAGTTTGATTGCTCTTACTAATACAAAACTTTAAAATATGTTTTTATTATAGGTATTCCTTTCTAGTATAATCTACGTTCTACGAGAATCAATAGAAATTATTATATTAAAGACCTTGATTCTTTATCGTTTCGTATCGTTAAAAGAAACCTACAGCATGTTCTGTAGAAGAGCATACTATAGGTATTTAAATGATCGCCTGAAGTAAAGTCTCACCGACAGAATAGACCCTGGAAGTTGAGTTGCGATATTTACCTGTATTACACTGTGTTATAAAGTACGGTTAAGTAAAACAACAAGTTCAAACAAAACATTACTTTAAAAAGTAAAACTATCATAAAATTTCCCGTGATAACGATCCACTACATCCATTACGAAGCGGTTTTGCAAGCAATGGGTGCGTAATAGGAAATGACAGAGGTACACGCAACATGGATATGTTATATATTTATAGATACATAAGTGTAGTTGCAGCACGCGACACTGCTCGTGGTTACAAAACTGTATATTGTATGTTGTAGAGAAGGATACACATATAGTGCAGTAGTGGCTTAATGGTGAAGACGTCGGAATTCAAATACATAAGTCAGTTATAACATTGCTCGAAACGGTAAAGGAAAAAAAAAGATTTATATTTTATTATTTAAAACATCGTGAGGAAGCCGCAATGTTGAAGAATGAAAAGTTCGACGACATGTAGGTAACATCTGCCAAGATGATAAGTACCTACTACCTACCTAGATAGTGTTACGTTGGACAGCAGAAGTAGAGTAAATTTTGGCTTTTGGATTTTTGGCCAAATCTATATAAGGCTGGTAGAATAAAGGAGGTCTACCACTTTCGGGGTTTGTCATTTTAAAACCTTCTTGAGGAAATCTAACCTGGCCTTTTAGCTGTCCATAAGCAATATCAAAAACATAGGCGCAATCAAATAAGACAAAACGATTAATGAGATATCTAGGAGCAATCAATGTATGAAACTCGTTAATAAGCATTGATTGATTTCATTCGTCACAATTCAGTATAATAAACCTTTTATAGGCTAATTATAACCGCAGTATCAATACCTTAGGGCTTAGGCTAAACTACTGTTAATATTCCCTTCCTTTTAATAATGATGTATACTTCAGTACCTATAACAAATCGATAGACTTAGACACTAGAATTAAAATCTAGATACTAGCGCAAAAACACCCGAATTAAAGATAGTTTTGTTTATAATTAAGAATAATTTCGTGGTTTTTCCAACCATTACGTGAAGTGATATATTTTTATGTAAATCACTAGATTGGTTTCCATTTAACTACACCCTCGAGGTTAACCAGATTGGACAAATCCTAAGAATATGATTGCAAAACAAATTAAATTGGTGCATAAATATGAATGTGGGAATTTTATAACGTAGTATGGGAAAACCTTATTTCGTTATTATTATTTAATTGTGATTCAAACTTAAAAGTAATATTTTATAATTGTTTCACACCCTTTTCTATGAATAGCAATAGTTCCTATTATAATTACTAGCGGTCCTCCCCGGCTTCGCCCGTGGTACCTACATGTTTAAACTATCCTATCTCTCAAGTTGGATCGAATTGCACATGGTGTGCGAATTTTATTATAATCGGTTAAGTGGTTTAGGAGTCCATTGAGGACAAACATTGTGACACGAGATTTATATATATTAAGATTTATGAGACATACAACGTTTGTTTCAGCATAACCGAATCATAAGACAAAATTACGCTCTCATCATCATCAGCCCATATACGTTCCCACTGCTGGGTCTCGGGCCTCCTATGAGGGCACAGGCCATAGTCCACCACGCTGGCCAACAACTTTTAATTCTTCGACATGTCGGTTTCCTCACGTACCTTCACCGTTCGAGTTCCTTCAAATTAGGTTATTAAATTACAAAAAAAATTGGTTGTCTGTAAAGTCGGTTTACTGACGATAGTTGAACGTGACAACGTCCGATTGTGCTTCTTTGTCGCTCGTTCCGCGCTCTCGCTTGCACTTCAAGCCTTACATGGAACGCCTCAGAGCGAGGTAACGCCGCATGAGTCATGTTTTTTCGTGCGTGCAGCCGGCTCTATCGAATTATAAGACGTTGTCACGTCAAAAAATATGTGTTCAATACTACTATGCAGTCGTTGTTACTATGCAGTCGTTGTTTATTTTAATTATTATTCGTGTAATTCATCAAATGTATGTAATTTCGCATTACGCATAAGGTAGGAGTGAGTGTTAAGAATCTTTATACACACGTTATAAGTTGCTTTAGTTATCTCTTATAAAATATAGTGTAATAACTGTCTGTATTTATTACATTGAATATATCTACAAAAAATATATTTGAGCTTACGGATGTTTATAATGCGAATGAAAAAAATTATGTATTAATATGAGATTTCATTAGTTTTTTTTACTGCACGTTTTAATTAACGATTTTAATAGTAGATAGCATTGTTAATATGAATAAGATTAGTTAAGTTATTAACCAAAACGTTGTGATGTGCTTACCTCTGCAATTACAGTTCAACTTTCACTTAAGAAAATCGTTTCAAAATAAATGAAGAAAATTTTAATACTTAATCATAATACTACAAATGTACTTTGTATAATATTTAAGAATTTATAAGAAACTAGAGGTCCGCCCCGGCTTCGCCCGTGGTACATATTTCGCAATAAAAGGTAGCCTATGACCTTTCTCGGGTATCAAAATATCTCCATACCAAATTTCATGCAAATTGGTTCAGTAGTTTAGGCGTGATTAAGTAACAGACAGACAGACAGAGTTACTTTCGCATTTATAATATTAGTATGGATATCTACATTACAAACATTATTTCAGGGTCTGTAATTGGCAAAGCAGGTACTTATAAAGCTTATGAAGCTTGTCTAAATTACTAAAAAGACTTCTTGGTCTTTTTTATTAACGTCCATGTGTATTTATCCTATGTTCAATATAATATTGAAGTAACTACTAATTTAAGGGCATATTATTTACAGTTAACAACTTTTCAATACGTACAAGGGCGCACTATTATAAAAACGTAACTAAAATCAAAATGGCCGCCGTTCCCGCCATTGTCGGTGACATTTGACCGGAGCATGCGCAATGGGATCGCGACCCAACTTTACATACAATGTATACTTACTAGTGTGGCAACGCTCACTTGAAATTTAACTTTTTTTGCCCAAATTACAAGGACGACTTCGACTAAAACTTAAATTAGCAGTCATGCGAAATGATCGCGGAATAATAAGCTTGTATTTATGTCTAGACGATTTCACAACTATTGTTTTCTGAATATATTTTAGTATAAAATAAACAAAACAATTGTTCTAAAAATACATTTTTGACATTCCTGAATGTTTTTTTATACCTATGTATTTTACATCGGAATTTTGAAATATGTATATATAAATCTTAAAATAGCTTTTAAATTAATATCAATAAATCAAACCAATACCGATCAACTTAATAACTAACCTTCCTAGCTTACCTTGTAAGCTAAATTAATTACGTTAAGCACAAATCGTAATTGAATCTTCAAATCGAAATGAATTGAAGCTAATTGCGTAAATAATTGTATCAACATCATTCGACGTTCGGTCGGCCATGTTTGTTTACGGTGATAACGCTCATGATTGGTTGGTTTAGCGCATGCGCGGTGGCGATGTTTTCATTCGTCAGCGTCACGGGCTGAAATTAGAAACATGTGGGCCGTAAACTGATTTACTGGGAAGTGGGAACATTATATTATGTATTTACTGTAGGTATTAGAATGCTGTGGGTGTAGGTCAACAATTTTAGTAGGTGTGATTTAGCGAAAACTGTATAAATGTCACCTAAAATAATACCTTTGAGAGGTAATATAATTATAAATAAATATATATTAAGATAACCACTAATGAATATAACAATTAGAGCCAAAGTTACTCCTTTTAATATAGGTATGTTATATGTTATAACTTATAAGTACTATCATCTTTCTGCTAGAGAAGCATTGGTAAAATCTAGCACTTCAGAGATTATCAACAACTATAGCTGCTCCACGCTGTTTCACCCCCGTGGCTCCACTCCTGTTGGTCGTAGCGTGATGATATATAGCCTATAGCCTTCCTCTATAAATGAGCTATCTATCACCGAAAGAATTTTTCAAATCGGACCAGTAGTTCCCGAGATTAGCGCGTTTAAACAAACAAACAAACAAACTCTTCCGCTTTATAATATTAGTATAGATTAAGGTATAGATAAGGGTCTTAATTTAACTGTACACATTTTTTAATTTCTATAAATTAAGTTGAGAACAAACCTATCTAACTTTATCGAGTTAGAAACAAACGTTATCAAATAATTAAACAAAAACTGATACAATGTAATTATTTCGATTCGTCATAATATCATCTTTTCATAATCATTGAATACCTTGATCTTACAATAAGAGTGAATCATTTTTATCAGCGATAAGTTCTGTTTTTATTTTTATGTTTATTAGTCATGTGTTATGTGTATTTGTTATGATATAAATTTTTTTAACTGATTTCCTAAACCGGCCAAAACGAACAAGTTTAGTGAGATGTATACCTTATGTATAACCTAGATAATGCATTTGGAGGTTCTAAAATAACTCGATTTCTGTTTCGTTGTTAAAATTAGTTCAGATATCATATTAAGGGCAGTGTAGGGTAGTGTACTTCATCTTTGGCCCTTGGGATCTTTTATTAGTGGGAATGTAGGCAGATATTCTAGTTTGAAAGGTCAGATTTGTTATATATTTGAAAAGTATACGCTGTTTATTTGGGTTTCAATTAGTTTAGTTGCAAATTGATCACTGGTTATTACAATATTTTTAAATTATATACATATTATATAAATCAATTGAAAATCTTCATTTTGTTCCAGATAATAGGAGAAAGAGAATATGCGGTCAGACCGACGAGACGGACGTCTGAGGAGCTGCAGACGGGACAACCATTAGAAATTATTATACAACAGGTTTGTTTATGTCGTGGCCACATCGTAGATTTCATATTGCAGCGGCCGGCGAGTGCCAGAAGCGAATCGCTTTTTTAAAAAAGAAACAATTGTAATAACTAGGGGTGCATCCGATACCGATACCGATATATCGGCGATACTTCGGGTTAGCCGATATATCGGTATCGACGATATTTTTATGACCGATACAACGATACTTTTTAATTTAAATATGTAGTGTAAACGAGCGTGTTGTCTCGTCTATTCCGTTGCAAATGAGGAATGAACAATGCTCGGGGAAACCCTGCGCTTGTGAGGGTGTTCTTGAGTTGTCCCAATATATCGAGAGATGCAGATCCATTCGTTTTCTGGCGCAATGACGTTTTATACCCAAACTTGAAAAAAATTGCGCAGAAGTACTTTAGTTTCCAAATGAATTCTGTTGCATCTGAGAAACTATTTTCCAGCGTAGGTCTTATTCAAACAGACTTGCGAAATCGCTTTTTCCGCAAAACTTAAGATTATGTACTTTGTTAACAATGTTAATTTTAATTACTAAAATTTTTAATTGCCTAATTATGTCTCTACTTTTTATATTAATAAAAGGAAAATCTGACTTGTAATTTATTTATTATACCTTCATTTTTAACCGACTTCAAAAAAAAGGAGGAGGTTATCAATTCGGCCCGTATAATTTTTTTTTATGTATGTACACCGATTACTCCGAGATTTCTAAACCGATTTACGTGATTCTTTCTTTGTTCGATGCGGGATGGTGTCGAATTGGTCCCGTAAAAATTTTATTCGGATAGGCCCAGTAGTTTTTATTTTATGAGCATTTTTGTCTGTACTTGATGACTTATTTGAAATGTAGCAAGTAAATTTGATTCACTTCCCGGTAAACGATTGAGCTGAAATTTTGTATACGTATGTAAATTGGATAGCGATGAAACATTATCATGACATAGAGCTGATTTGATGGTGGAATCGGAAGGTGGCCATAGGAACTCAGTAATATATTGACTCAACTTTATCGAGTTTGGGCTCGTTTGATTCGTGTTGAAAAATACACTAAAAAGTATTAAATAAAAACAACTACGTTAAAAACAACCGACTTCAAAAACGGAAAAGTAAAAAATAAAAAAGATTTGATATTATTAATTACTAAGTACATATTATTTAGATGTGCTATTTATCAAATAGGTCGGTTGTTTTTAACGTAGTTATTTTTATTTTTGAATTCACAGTAAGCGTATCGGTATCGGTATCGCCGATATTTTTATAAGAGTATCGGTATCGGTATCGTATCGGCGAAAAGGCGTATCGATGCATCCCTAGTAATAACATAGTAGTAGTTATGTATAGGATTTTAGATGCATTTTTTCTTCAATATAAGATATCCGCATTTTCCGTAGGTACTAGATCCCACCGCAGGATTACTTACTTCGTTCATATGTAGTTTTTTTGAAACCAAAATTGTATGTATATTTATGATTAGGAGAATATATATCGACTAGGTTGCCAGTCAAAATTTGGCCGCACACATAGAGGGTAACTGAGATTAACACATAGGATAGGTTTTATCACGGAAATCCCGTGGAAATCCCACTGGAACGGGAACTATGCGGGTTTTTCTTTGAAAACGCGGGCGAAACCGCGGGCGGAAAAATTGTACTAGTCAATATAAATCTTTTAAAGTATAGTCTCATTATGCACAAAGGCTATAAAAAACCCGTGTTTTAATCCTATTACAATGTAATAATAGCAAAAATGAATATATAACGCAGCCACCTTTACCCTACAGTTGAGCAAAGTCTATTCAATGCTTAGTAATTATACGTAATTGTAGTCATTAGATATGTCTTCAACTTTAACCCACAACCCTGTTACAAGGAATATTAATAATTTAATGTGGCGCTACAGCTAATGTACATTTTAGTTTAATCTATGGATTAAAATTAAAATTTCAATCACGTTGAACCTATGTTAAATGAGTTTGTATTGCTATTAATATACCTACTTATTCTCAACATGTGTGCTTTTGGGTCTCTTGCCAGCAGAAACTTATATGTTCTATTCTCTTCTTTTGTCCCGTGTCCCCGTAGTGGGGTAAGGGGCAGATGCATTATTCATACATCTGTTTCACTGATCGATTTTTCTTTAGGGAAAAGTAGGTGATCAGCCTTCTGTGTCCTGCCAGACCGAGACATTTTTTTTTCCATTGACCAATGAAAGTGAATCCGTATACAAAATTGTGACGTAACAAAACATAACCAAACAATTAATGTCACTTTTGTTTTTTTGTAAAAAAAAAATGTATTTAAAACATTCGCTTTTTACAATAATGAATCTTCTGTATATTTCTCAATGTCACATAACGACTGGTAAAGTCTTTATATTTCGTAAAATATTTTGCGGTTATCTCATAAACATTTATATTTCTACCACAAAATAATTTTAGCTTATTATTATTTTAACGTGATGGTACTGATAAGATTTAACAAATTAAATGCATATATGCATTGTTCTTATACTACAGTGTATTATTAAAATGAAAATAATTTCGTCTAAATATATAAAATAACTGACATTGTCTTTAATTTTTTAATTTGTCGTCTGTGGACAGCCTTGAAGGCTCTATCAGTACAATTTTATCCAACTAAATCGGAATTGAAAGGGCTAATTATTATAGCTTGTATGGCATTTAGGGATTTATATTGTTTTTATTCAGGAAAACATTTTGTAAATAATTTGTTTAAGGAGCATTTAATATTTTGATTATCCGTAATAAGAAAAAAGACTTTACGCCTGCTGAGTGCACACATTAAAATTATTAAAATGTTACTACATATACCGAATTATCCCTCGAGACACGATCAAATCCATCTCAAAATAAAGGCCATAAAAGGTTACATAACAATGCAAATGAGCCAAAAATGCGACAACTCATGAAAAACATTCAAAAATAACCTTAAATCTTAGGCCGAATGGAATATTTCGACACAAAGTGCACTGCTCCATTTCGGGTTTTTGTGGGTATCTCATTAAGAAACAGGTTCCTAACTGTACAGGTTTGATTCGTGAAAGCGCAAATTGTAGCCTGTAATTTGGGACGTAAGAAAAGTTCAGTAAAGGAATTTGAGAACTTGATAAGGTGATTTAAACTTTTTAAAGTTCAACGTACAGGTGGTCGCTCCCGATTCAGACATACTGTAGGTATAGTATTTTCTCGTGTGTAGTTTTACCGACTGTTTAAATATTAATGGTATTACCACAAAACAATTTAAACACAGTCTTTAAACCAGGGATCTGTCACTTTGATAGTTGTCTTGGTGAAACTAGCTTCCGCCTGCGTCTTCGCGTGAATGGTTTATTTCTCCATTTTGAGTAACTCTGACAATGACATCTTATAAAAAAAAAGAATCCACTGGTAAAGCAACGTGTGTTCGCGGTTCTACAGAACAACGTCTATGGATAAAACTGAAAAATTAAGATTTATTTTTTTCCACGTATTTTTCCAGGATAAAAAGTATCCTATTTTACGCCCAGGATAATAAGGTATTGCACGCCTCATAAGCGAAGCGTTGAGGTGGGTACTACTGTCACTTCGCGCAAAACATCTGATTTTTCAAACTTAAAATGTCTTTATGTATCATACATTGCACTTGTAAGATAATACATACACACACATATTAAGAAAAAACACTATTTTTAACATTCATGATATTTTTGATGTCATTTTTGTTATTTAAACTAGTTAAAAAACAGTTTGAAAAAGTTCTGTCTTGGACGTCCGTGTGTCTGTATGTGCGGAGGATTTTCTTGTTAACACGATAGCGACCGAAATACTTTACTAATCGAGTCTTTTTTTTTCTCTAACGCTTGAGTATGCTCAGGAATAGAACCCTTTCATTTTTCAGGGTCTGATTCGATGTGGTTTAATTGTTATTAAATAAACAAAAATAATAATTAATAAATAATTATTTAAAAAAAAATTATGAGGCGTGCACTTTTGGATTTTCCAAACTATAATTATAATTATTATACCAAGTTTCATCGAAATCGAACCGTTAGTTTTCACGTGATGTCAGCATTTACAGACAGACAGACAGACAGTCAAAAATTTTTTTAATCACATATTTGGGTTTGGTATCGAATATCGATCCAGTAATCCAGTAACCATGTATAGATACAGCAAAACCAGATTAAAGATGAACCGTGTCTAAAGTTTTTTTGTGGTAAGACTTGAGTAAGGCAGTTAGAAATCAAAGATTTAAACGGATTTAAAACGCGATAATATAAATAAATCGCGTTTTAAATCCATTATACGTATATTTCTAAACTGTTACCTACAGAGTAAAGCATTTTTAAAGCATGTAGCTTTTAGTACGGTCTACTAAGTTTCTTGCCGGCTGTTTGAACTGTCTGTTACGAACTGTCTGTCTTCTTTACGAACCGATTGAATTTTGTTTATTGATGACGATGACTATTTTTGCGATTTATAGAGCTTGTAAAAATGAATGTTTGTTATGATATTCAAAGTTTTCCATTCGATTGATTTTTGCGTGATTGGGTAATTCATAACTTTCATATTTATAAATAAAACTCAGCCACGGTCAAAATTGATTTTATGAATGGAGTCCATAATTCATATCTATAAAGTATATAAAAATAAAAACCCGTTTTCCTTGGTCACGACTCACGGCATCACGCGTGAACGGGTGGACCGATTTCGACAATTCTTTTTTTATAAAATTCCTTGAAGTACGAGGATGGTTCTTATGGAAAGAAAACGTAAACATGCACCACGGGCGAAGCCGGGGCGGACCGCTAGTTTTCAAATAAAAAGACTCAATGAGTTACCTTCATACTAAAATAATAATAACAACAGCTTTATCTTTCCTGTGAATTATTTTACCTCAGATAAATCTGTATACACATATATTGATTCAGTATATTTTGCCAACGCGATTGACCGATAACGGCTGAATGATTTTAGATAAGATCTTATCTAATAGATAACACGCATTGATACTTCAATGCCGGATATTTTTTTCACGATTTTTCATACACGGAAATAAATTTTAGAGATAAGAAAAAATATGAATTAATGTTTCCTTGTACATAGGTTAAAAGAAAATTATAATTTATTGTAATTTATAGGTAAAAAATTTGTTTGAAAATGTAATTTTAAGGAATCACAAATTGCAAGTTTTTATGTAATCGTTGCGTCATGCTTGTTTTGTTTTTAAATGAATTATGAGATATTATCTTGATTTTATAGATAATTATTAATTAAATAAACAGTTTTTTTAATTATCTACGTTCACAAGCCCCCTATTATTTATTAGATACTAGATAATTACACATAACTATCTACTGAAAAGAACAAAACCTGAATATCAATAAAAAAAAATTGTACCCATTTCGTAAAAAAATATACATGTATCTATAATTAATTTGTGTTTTGTTTTATCTATGATTTATAAGCAGAACAGTTTCTACCATACTATCGATTATTATCTTCTCTTATATATAAAAATGAATCGCAAAATGTGTTGGTAAGCGCATAACTCGAGAACGGCTGAACCGATTTCGATAATTCTTTTTTTATTATATTCCTTGAAGTACGAGGATGGTTTTTATATAGAGAAAACGTAAATATGTACGACGGGCGAAGCCGGGGCGGACCGCTAGTTTATTATAAAAATAAGTACCTAATTCAAGGATTAGTTTTGTAGGTTTTTCAATTAGTTGCCAATGATTAAGCTCAAAATGAACTTCGTCTTATTAGTAGGTCAATTGAGACTATGTAATAAAGATTTCTGACCACGAACCATTAAATAAAGATATAATACCGTGATAACTTCAATCGTAAGCTTGTTAAGCAGTTTTAATTAAATTTACAGAGGACATAATTAATTTCAAGGTTTTAATGATCTACCGGTAATGTGAAGGCAAAAAATTAAGATTATTATAATATTATCTATATTTACGATCGAAATTGTGTACTTTGCTTTATCTGTGGATCATCCTGCAAGATTAGGTTTACGAAAGTTACTGTTCGTCTGTTTATTACGTTTTTAGATTCGAACCTCTACACAACTTAAATTAATTAATTGATTTAATTAATTAGAATTAATTTTGATTAGAAATATCTATGGTTCCTTATGAATAGCATACAACAATTTTTCTTGAAAACGCAAACGGTACAAAATTGTCGTCGCCTAAAAATTACACTAGTGGCAAGTGGAAAGAAATTTAAGTAGTGGTAGGTTATGAAAATAATGATTTATTTTTCAGTAAATTGTATGTTTTTATACAAACTTGTAACACACAACCACAGAATAGATACATAATAGTAGCTAAACGCTACAGAACGGACACTCTCCGCCTCCCGCCAAAATTAAACACTTACCTCACCCCGCACGATCAGGGATAAAAATGGTCCGCTTTTTCTGCAAGGACGATACGCAACGAAGATTGACAACATTAATCAAATTGACTTAAAGTAATTTTATTATTTTGAATTTGTGATTATCGTTTTTCGTAGAAAATGGTTAGATATTGTGCTGTTTACGGATGTATTTCATCAGAAAAACGCGAATTTTTTTTTACGCTAGTCACAAATGTGCCATCCATAAAGCGTTAACACACAAATTTGCAGTCT
The DNA here is from genome assembly GCA_907164685.1 of Colias eurytheme. Taxonomy (NCBI): domain Eukaryota; kingdom Metazoa; phylum Arthropoda; class Insecta; order Lepidoptera; family Pieridae; genus Colias; species Colias eurytheme. The sequence goes on from CAJQZN010040014.1 coordinate 28,912, forward strand.
CTACAGTGTGACTGTCAAAACGATAATTTTGTATGGAGTGTCCGGGGTGTGACACAACTTTAATCGATTTTGAAAGAAAAAAGCTGCATTATTCCGAAGTGAAAATCTAGTTACACTACTTATGGCCGTTCCCAATCTATCGTATCTCGTATCTATCTTCGGTTTGCATGACGGGTGCCTTTAAAAAAAAAATAATCTCGTAATTTAGTAGGTACATGTTATGCATGCTAAATTATCTTCACACGAAGTAACAAACAAAAGAAAAACAGGTGTAACGGATATAGTTAAAAACACATCCAAGAAATATTCTAACCGGATGCAAGATGCAAATATATGTATTTATATATAACACATATTATGATTCACATAAAATGGCATTTTTTAATTACCCTTCAATGATGTGAATTTAATGTTGTTTACAATACATTGTTCTGTATGCTTGAGATTTTATAAGAGCAGTAAGATAAGTGTTGTATGTGTGGAGCAATGTATTTTTATATCTGCGGTTTTGGACAATTTACGCAGAATCATAAAGGTGGGTGTATACTGAGACACCAGGGTCAATTATAATTATTATTTGTTATTACATGATTTGTTAAACAAAAATTACCTTAAGCGTGTCTCTGATTATATGCGATAATAATTGTTTATAATGAACAACATTTATTTATAGGACTTGTGGACATAAACAGGAACACAGTATTTTAGTATTGTATATGTATAGTTAATACAGTCACAGTAATTCTATTATCTTATATTTATTGATTTAAATGAAATTAATAAGTACATCATAGTATCAAGCGGGTTAAATTTGAAAAAGGAATCGAGTAAATTACACAAAAAAACAAGGAAAATATGAACGCAGTGGTTAAACATAAATAAACCAATATGTATAACGATTGTTCGCGAAAGAATATGTGTATATTGATATCTACTTTGAAAGACACAGAGAAAAATATTAAAAGAAAATTTAAATAAATGAATTATTATCTCGTCCAGACAAACACATTAAATTCGAAAACAATCGAGTAGGTATCCAACATATAACCAGACCTATAATAACAAAAAATAAATAAAAAAAACTCTCCCAGTGTGCCACCACCTTTACACCCACAAAACACCGTTCCCGGTCCCAACGAGTTATACATCCCGTAACGGGTTCAACGACCGGGATCATTAGAGCTTGCGGCTATTCGCATTTCTTTTCCTGTCTTCGCTCTCTCACGTGGTACTGTATTCTTAATTATCGATCAGATTAATCGATTTTTATGTCATTTTATGTATAGATATGATACATATTTATTTTATTTATTTATAATCTTTATTGCATACAAAACAAATACAAATTTCACACACACAGACAGGACATTTGATGCAAAGGGCGGCTTTATTGCTTCAAGCAATTTCTTCCAAGCAACCCGAGCAGCCAATGTATTGGAAAAAAAAAGAAACTTACATAATTACATAATATGACCTGAAAATTGCAATTGTAATTAGAGAAGTGTCTGTTACCAGAAAAAGCTTCTTGGTATAGATTACTCTTTTTACCAGTATTACATTTTTATCCAAGACACATGCTCTATAAGACATGACTTAACTAATAAAACCGTAAACCATAAAACCGTAAAACCGTTAAATAAACAAAAATAATTTTGTTTTTGTACACAAATATAATATTTTTGACACCGATCATGTCTGAATTTTGATCGATTGGCTAGTTATTTATAATATTAATGAAAAAAAGAACATATTGATCATCCGCCACATTTATTTGTAGAACTTTAATCAATTAATAATCTGCATTGTTTCATACATTTACATTTTAAATTAGTAAATACAAGATGTGAAATTGGGATTTCAATTCTGATAATATAATTGTAGACAAATATAATTTATAAATTTCTATTCTTTATAAATTTATATTTATAATGCATTTGTATGCCATAAAACAAAAAATATCAATTTCAATAATTGTAGACAATTTAGTCCGTAGATTTGTATACTCTATTTATATCCCCTTTCATTAAGTATTACTGCAAATACGATCTAACATTGTATATGTATTTACACGTCTGTGTCGTTTTTTTTATTATAATAGCGTTAATGTGCAAATTTAACGGTGAGTACGAATAGACAAATTATCATATTTAAGTCAAGAATACCGAAATTACTTCAGTTATTGAATTTGTTTTACTGTTAAAATATCTATAGAGATTTACCACGCAATTTTTTAAAGCTGCTCCGCGCGGTTTCACCCCCGTGGCTCCACCCCTGTTGGTCGTAGCGTGATGATATAGCCTATAACCTTCCTCGATAAATGGGCTATCTAACACCGAAAGAATTTTTCAAATCGGCCCAGTAGTTCCCGAGATTAGCGCGTTCAAACAAACAAACAAACTCTTCAGCTTTATAATATTAGTATAGATTTACATAAAATAAGCTTTCAATTTACTCACCTCTGCACTTTAAATTACCATTATATAAATACATATACCTATACAAGCACTTTGTACGACCTTCAAGTCTAGATTTTATAATGAGCCTAAAATTAATAAAAACCGGCCAAGTGCGAGTCGGATTCGTGCATGAAGGGTTCCGTATCTATTATAGAAAATCATTTATTGTATGGGGACCTTAATATATATTTTTTTAATTTTTGGGATTTGTTGTTGTAGCAGCAATGGAAATACATACATCATTTGTGAAAATTTCAGCTTTAGCTATCACGGTTTATGAGATACAGCCCAAACAAAAGGCAGACAGACAGCGAAGGCTTAGTAATATAGGGTCCCGTTTTACCCTTTGGGTACGCAACCCTAAAAATTACTTTTATTTTGTACTAGCGGTCCCCCCCGGCTTCGCCCGTGGTACATGTTTACGTTTTCTCTACATAAGAACCATCCTCGTACTTCAAGGAATATAATAAAAAAAGAATTATCGAAATCGGTTCAGCCGTTCTCGAGTTATGCGCTTACCAACACATTTTGCGATTCATTTTTATATATAAGAAGACTAGAGGTCCGCCCCGGCTTCGCCCGTGGTACATATTTCGCAATAAAAGGTAGCCTATGTTCTTTCTCGGGTATCAAAATATCTCCATACCAAATTTCATGCAAATTGGTTCAGTAGTTTGGGCGTGATTGAGTAACAGACAGACAGACAGAGTTACTTTCGCATTTATAATATTAGTATGGATTATCGTGAATTGAAACAAGGTACGGTTCAAGTATGCAAGCACAGCAAATGAAGGTTCTCATGTTATTAAAATGTGGTTTAATAAAGTTTTGTTTACAAAAAATTATCATTAACTAGCGGTCCGCCCCGGCTTCGCCCGTGATACATATTTACGTTGTCTCTACATAAAAACCATCCTCTTACTTCAAGGAATATAATAAAAAAAGAATTATCGAAATCGGTTCAGCCGTTCTCGAGTTATGCGCTTACCAACACATTTTGCGATTCATTTTTATATATAAGATTAAGATATCGACCTCGGCTTGGTCTTGATAAGAGCGGTAGTGTTACAAAAGGTTTTGATACTTACCTCTTATTAATGAACAATACTTTAAATATTACTTTGATATGATAGTTTACTATATTTAAATTTTAAATCGTGATTATGGTCGGTGCTGATCATTGCTAGTAAAGATTTTTACATCATTTGAACATTTGGAGCTTTGAAACAATTTATTGAAATTATCTTCATTATATGACTTCATCATATCGAATGGGTTTACACTATTTGAAGATTAGATGCAGTTTCATAAAATATGTTGTTTACTAGCTGTGCCCCGCGGTTTCACCCGCATTGCTCCGCTCCTGTTGGTCTCAGCGTGATGATATATTATATAGCCTTCCTCGATAAATGGGCAATCTAACACCGAAAGAATTTTTCAAATCGGTCCAGTAGTTCCTGAGATTAGCGCGTTCAAACAAAGTCTTCAGGCATTTATAATATTAGTATAGATAAGTATAGATTTAAGCTGGTATATCATAAACGGACTCATTTTATTAACACTCACTTTAAAATTTTCACGTATAGTTTAGAGTTAGACAATACTAATTTTTCCAAAATAGTTTTGAGCTAAACGCTAAAGCGGATACAGTATTATCAAATTTGATAAATACAGTATAAATTAAGGTTATTTATGTTGCCAAAACAGACTTATCAGTATTATTATGTATTTATTCAGGATATGGGTATGACTTGCCTTTTCAATAGTAGAAAAGATTTGTTTTAAGATATTTAATATCCAAATTGAGATAAGTTTTTAATATGTCATGCTTTAAAGGTTCTGTTTATGTTCTGTTTTAATTTTGTTGAAAATCATGCACTGCAGCTTTTTGTGTTTCATGAGGAATAATGTCTCCAAGAGGTTGTGACTTCAATGACTGGTGAATTTTCCGATTAGCTAAAGTGAATATTTTAAATTAGTATTATAATAAGAACTACTTAGTTGAACGTGGTATAACTATAATGATTTGACCTTATTCTTAACGATCTTTTACCTTACTACATTTTGAAGAAACCTATCTGCCCCCTAGTCAAGTGGCTTTCTGTTAGCGTAGCGTGGTAGCGTTCAATAGAATAGACTACGAATGTATGAGATGACGTAGGCTGTAGATAAACGTATCTACAGGTTACGTCAATCTCATACATTCGTAGTCTATTCTATTGAACGCTACGCTAACAGAAAGCCACTTGACTAGGGGGGCTGGTCTTTCTTGTGAATAAAATACACCGTCGTAAGACTCTAGATAAGTTAACAATATTGATAGAACTACTACAAATTGATGATGATGATGATACCTAATCTATTTATGTTTGTTACAGTTTGACGACTTCGTCCGGTCGCTACAAGTGGACCCCCACTCCCCCCTATTTAGGCTAGTCACAGATGGACAACCACCTCTAAGGTAATTAAATTATATAATATTATGTATCATCTGATAAGTTCTCTTCCCGTTTTATTTAATACTAGCTGAGCCCCGCGGTTTTACACGCATTACTCTGCTTCTATTGGTCGATCAAAACAAATCAAATATATATGTTTATTTAATTAGATTTGATTTGATGGTCGTAGCTTCTCTTCTGCCTGAGTAAATGGACTATCTAACAGTGAAATGTTTTCTCTTATCAGACCAGTGGTTCCTGAGATTAGCGCGTTCAAGCAAAACAAGCAAACAAACGAACATAATGTTCAGCTTTATGATATTATTACTAAATAATAGAAATGTAATAGAAGTTCATAAAATTTCCCAAATAATATCCATTTATCCACTTACAAAAAATAGTTTTGAAGGAATGGCTTCTTACTTTGAATTATGAGGATACAGAGGTTTTGCTAACTGTTAGGAGGTAATAAAATGGTAGTAAAATATATTAAATTAAGTAGGTAGGTATATCTTATTATTTGTATTAGACTTAGTGAATGACTGGCTTTATGTATCCAGTCTTTCGATCCCAAGACTCGTCGTTGGTCGTAGGGCTAAGTGTGAGTGTGATGGGAAAGTAATTTTAGTTACAAAACAATCATAATTTTTTATTCTTAAAATAAACAAAACATTTGCTTTCTGGCGGTGGTTACATTAACTGTGGTATAATACATAGTGGTATATTCTTTGTAATTTTTAGGGTTCCGTAGCCAAAATGGCAAAAACGGAACCCTTATAGT
>CAJQZN010040016.1:0-10236 GCA_907164685.1 Colias eurytheme
GAGGTCAGTGTTCCTACCTGCCATTTGCCACAAGTAGCATTTTAGTTTAGATTAGTAGATTGTTAGTAGATTTTTGTTTTAACGGTACATAAAGATGCAAGGCTTAATATTTCAACTCTATATTTGAATGTTTAATACATAAACATGTATTCCTTGAATTTAGATTGGGGTAGACGATGTAAAATGGTTTATATTTCCACAGTGTTGTCATCCCATACTTGCCACCCAGCTCTTTATATTTTTTAAATAAATTATGTATTGTATCAACTGTGTATCTTATTTGGCGCTTTTCTTTTCCACGAACACTGCATTCTTTTTTTCCTGCTGTAGATCTAGTTACGTCATTTCTTAACCAAAACAAAAAAAATCATTTCAATGTAAGTATTTATTTGAACTACTAAAATCATAATCAAGAAATTCAATGCCTTCATATGAAAAATCACTGTCAGTATCATCATTACGCACAGAAATGATGAAAGGTTCCAACTCAGTTTCGGATATCCTGTCTCTTACTTTAACTGTATCAGATGGCCATAAAGGCCATAAAGACCAAAATTTACCAAGTCTACCTGTACTTTCGAATTCTCATCTGCACTCAGTTGAACAGCTTACAAGTGACGGCATAGTGCATATACAGAGTGTAATCGTTAAGTGTGCACAAGCGATTATTCCGTAACTATTGCAGATATAAAAAAACTTTAAAATGATATCGAAAGTACGTTTTATTTTTAAAATTTTACTATGGCCATTTTACTCATTAGGTTACGGAATAATCGCCCGTGCACACTTAACGATTACACCCTGTATATCGTTCTAGATAGGTCACCTGGTGGTTCAAATGATCCATATTATTTTTTTTCTATACGGGCCTGTACTCTAGTATATAAACAATTATAATGATACTTACCTGTCAACAGAATTTATTTTTTGGTCACGGCTTTTTTTTTCTCGTATTCCGTTCTATATTATCCCAACATGTTTTGAGCTGTTCCGTACTTCTAACGCAAAACGAGCTCAAAGAATTAAATTCTTCTGCTAGATTTCTTCAACCTTCATTTTTTATAGCCGTTGTTGTTGCATCCGTTTTTTTGTATTTTCTACAATATCTTTATACTTTGAAACTAAGTGAATAAGTGTTTCTTTTTCGTTAGACGAGAAATTTAAACCGCGGATTTTCTTCGACATTCTTATATTGATTTAAGGAACTCAAAATAAAATAAAAATAAACAAGAACAATGACGATAAAAAAATCTCCAATTAACTTCAAAAATTTGTAACGATGGTGTTTTTCTCACTTGAGTCCTTTATTATAATTTTATTTATTTATTTATTTATTTACAGTGGAGCGTCGATTATCCGAACGACCGCTTATCCGAACACAGTACGCGCGGGTCAATGCCCCCACCTCTCACCACCGACCACAAAACTGACGCTCAAAAATACATGCATATTATAACAATGTCAAAAATTATGATACAAAAATTAAAATACAATATAATTCATTTCTAATTTGTAACTAAAAATTAATCCAAAAACATTAAATGTAGATACATAATATAAATCGAAAAATTACCATTTTAAAATCAATAAATTAAAATATAATAAACATTTATTTCTAATCAATTAAATAACAATTGATAAAAATCATTTCAGTCAGTCAGCCGCAGAACAAAAACACGCATTAATAACTACCTATCTAGAGCCGACCTGTATGTGCAGTCTCACCCATCGACCAAGCATCGGGCAGTCCCACCGGTCACTAAATGCCCTCAACATGCCGTGGGTGCTGGTATCTGTTCTGCGCCGGAGAGAAGCGCATCGTTTGCGAATTATGGCATAAAAATCGTCCACTCTAGCATCGGCAAACATACCAGAAGCGCTACAATAACGCGGCAGCCCCACAAGCATCCTGAAGGCATTGTTATATTGTACACGCAGGGCGCTGTATGCCTTCTGCGTATACTTGACCCAAAGGCTGCAGGTGTAAAAAGTCTGACAGTAAGCTCGAAAAAGCGTCATTTTGACGTCGTAAGAACACCGTGCAAACCTACGGGCCAACATATTACTTCGAACAGACAGCGCCCTGCGCTCCCTCTCTACATCTAAATCGTCACACAGATCCTCAGTGACCCAGTGGCCCAGATATTTGAACTTTGTGACTTGCTTCAAGGGTGTACCTGCTAATGAGATGCAAGGCACATTTAAGTATCTTCTGCCACCACCGTTGAAAACAATACTTTTTATACTTCGCAAAAGAGTGCTTTGATGGATAGTACAATTTTCGTGGAATGGTTTGTAGAAACTTGTATACCCTCTGTAAAAGCCCACCAATTGAAAAATGGTTAAAGAGAGAAAACATTATTGCTTCTTGATAACGCCCCAACTCATCCATCATGTGACATCCTAAATGAAAAAGATGAGTTTGTAAAAGTCATGTTTCTTCCACCTAGCGTGACTTCATTATTACAGCCCATGGATCAAGGCGTTATTGAGACTTTCAAACGGTATTATAAAAAAGAATTGTTATATAGATATTTAATAGATAAGAAATCATAAAAAGATTGATTTAAAAGACGCGTCCTATATGATCGGAGCAGCATGGGACAGTGTAAGAACAGAACTTGAAAAAAGCGTGGAATAAAGTTTTAGATATAGAGGGAGATCCTCAAATTGGATGTGTAAATGAGAAACACGAAGATTTATCTGAAATGATAGAAATGCTAAAAAATCTCGATTGCCACGAATGTGATGAAGAACAGGTTCAAGAATGGATGGATATCGACGAAGAAGATCCCGGGTACCAAATTATGCAGGATAGCGAAGTCAGGTCGAAGGTCACACAAGTGTTTGTTGTGTCAAATGTAACCTTAGGTTGTATACGATTGAGAAAAGAAATTATTTTTATAACTACCATGTCATGTCAGCCTGAGGTTTCAAATTCTTGTTCAGTTTTTAATAAAAACGTGTTTTTTTTTAATGTAGGTTTTATTTATCGCTACTAAATAGAAGTCCCTTTTTTAATGTGTTCTTTTTTGTTCTGTTTGTTTACCCCCTTAAGGCGCAGTGTTAGCTGTGAACAAAATTAATTTCGTCACGTAATTTGCTCAGAGTTTCGCAGTGTTGTTCCTCACCGACATATATTTTCGCGAAAACTGTAAGTTTCAGATTTTTTTATTTATTTTTCCTGGGGTATTTAGATCACCAATAAACCATTTTAGTGAATAAAATATTGAAATTAAAGAAAAAAATTGTTTGCGTATTAAAGGGTTAATAGAGTATTTGCAGAAAAGTCGATGACCACGGTACATTTTTTTTCTAAAAACCTATTTGTTGAAAGTATCAAAATATAGAAGTAGTAGAACATCTAGTGACAGTTATATGTGTTTTTGAATCTGTGGTTTGTAATAAGTTAGTCGTTCTTTGTCACTGAAACCGTGTGTTTTATTTGAGGTTATGGGCCCAGCGCACCTCTATAAGTAGTAATTTTGTGTCGAGAAGTAAGTTTCGGACTAATTGAAGTTATAATTGTATCGATCGTTTTATCCAGTGAGTTAACTAACGAGGATGGCATCGAATTACCTAATCAACGTGCCCAAACTGAAAGGCAGAGAAAATTACTCAGAATGGGTTTTCGCTGCAGAGAATTTTCTAGTCCTGGAGGATATGGTGCATTGCATCAGGCCAATATCTGAGAAAATGAAGAAGATGAAAACAAAGGCAAAGCTTACCATGACTATACTTGAACTTGCATATCAAGGAAGTCAAAACATCGTCAGAACTTTGGAACAAGCTTAAGTCATTATTTGATGATTCCGTATTTTCGCGAAGAATATCTCTTTTGCGAAACCTTATTTCAATACGGTTGGAAAACTGTGCTTCCATGCAGGCGTACGTGACGCATATCGTCGAGACAGGTCAAAAGTTGAGAACTTTGGAAAAAAGTCTATTTTATATATTTTTTTCGGTATTGTGCTTTATGTTGTACCAGACTTTATAGAGGTTGAACATAGTTAAAATTACCGGGTAACGCCTTAATATTATTATTTTGTTTGGTTTTCAGTTTTGTCATAATTACTAAAATATTAGTAATCATGATGAGAAATTATGAAAAAAAAACAACAAAGAGTTCCTATAGCAAGGACAAGTTGCATGCAGCTGTACTGGCAGTCCGAAATGGTACATTAACTGGATATAAAGCAGCGCAACTCTACCAAATTCCACGGATGGCCATCATGGTCCATGTCCACAAAAATTTCTCCAAGTACACTAGGGAGAAAAACCGCTCTTGTTGATTGAACAAAGTCTCGCTTCCTGCCTCCGTACAATGGAAAAATATGGTTTTGGCCTTAGTAGGGCAGAAGTTTCCCAGATGGTTGGAAAATATGTAAAGCAGAACAATCTATCAACTTGTTTAAAAAATGGAATACCGGGAAAGGACTGGTTGGCCTCATTTCAAAATCGACATAACCTTTCGGTTAAAAAACCACAGGCTGTTGTATTCAACAGCCTGTGGTTTTTTAACGCTCGGAAAACAGCAGTTTATCCATTTGTGATTTATGATTGATGAGTACTTTGATTTACTCCAAACAACTATAATGGAATTAGCTTTAGCAGACAAGCCTAATGCAATCTGGAACTTAGACGAGACCAGTTTTTCAAAAGATCCTTCGAAAACCAAAATTGTAGGTGTAAAGTGTAAATTCCATGCAGCAACACCTGGGAGAGATAACACGACGGTGTTACTAGGTTCGATTGGAGAAAAAACACCAGCCCCTAATTATCTTCAAAGGAAAATATGTTTGGGACGACTGAACTTAGCCTGATGCATTTCCAGGTACGACATATGCCGCGACAAAAAATGTTTATTCTTCCTGTTTATGATTATGCATTTCTTTACTTAAATTATTTAATTAAAAACATGGTATGTACTATGTATCCCGTTTGCGTTAATAATAATGTTAATGACCATGACAATTTAAAAACTTATATTTAATTTAAGTTTATTTGGTTACTTTCAGGCGATCATTATGATCATAACTACAGTAAAAAAGAAGAAATTGAGGAAATTGTGGAAAATCCTGTTGTTGTGCGAAGTAATGATACTCGTTTTTCAAACTAACTTAAGTTTTGCTAAAACTTATGTTTAATTTTTTCCATATACCATTTTCTCATTTAAGAACATCCAGTTGATCATTTATATTCAAGACCAGCAGATATATGTATTTGCAGACCCTCCTGCATCTTCTTTATCCTATCTTTAAAAACTTTAAATTTTTTAGTACCTGTGGTAAATAATACTGGCGTGTTTAATTTTTTAGTACCATGGTTTTTAATTTTACATTCATCAACCCATGTGAAACCTCTCTGTACACAATACAATTGAAAGTTACCAATTACTCTTTCACACAAACTTCTTGACCACGAAATAAGGTTCATGTGACAAGAACTGAAAAAACTGGAGAGAAGATTGAAGTTCCATGTCCTTCAGCCTTGAAGGACTACAACAAGAACATGAATTTCGTGGACAAATTGGACCAGTTGAAAGGGAGCTACGCAATCGATCGCAAGTCAAAGAAGTGGTCGCATTGTATATTTTTTCATTTTCTAGATTGCACAGTGGTAAACGCTTTTATCATCTAAAAGATCTCCAAAAAGACCGCAACACTTGTTTAGATGAATTTTGCCTGAAAGATTTTCGGCGACAAGTTTACCAAGATATGTTGGCTCCTGCATATGTCAGTAACAAGAGTGGACTGTCGCGCAGCTCTAGCAAACCTAACTCACCTACCTGCTCTTTTATCAAGAAACACAAGCCTGAAGTCCCACGTGCAATAAGGGTTTCTCTAGCAAACCATCAGCCTGTAAGAGGCACTTCAAGACGCTGCAGTGTATATAGCACAAAAGACATGCCAGTGCTTACTGTATGGAGCTGCAAGATATGCAAGGTACCTCTCTGCTACCGAGAAGGAAAAACTTGTTTTAATGACCATCAGGAATATTTTTAATATTAATGTTCCTAATTTGATTCTGATCTCATATTTCTGTAATTTTAAATAAATACATTATTTTTCGTAAAATTGTGCATGTTTATTTCACAGTGGTCACCCTAGGTAAGAAATTAAAAAAAAATACAGATATGACTTATTTTAGGCCTAGAGACTTCATTTTTCTGAAAATTGTTTTACTTTTATCGGTATCAAAAATCTGTGCCGTAAAAAGTTAATCTTTTTGGTTATTATGGTCCTTAGTGTCATTCATATTATTTAAGCGACGATTTCAAAAACGAAATTTTATACAAGCAATATTGGAATAAATATTGCTTTAAAAAATAGTGAGATGGCAAACGTTAAAATGTTGCTCAAGATACCTAAATAGTTACCTGATATTCTTGCTTCTCCCTTACTTATAATTGAATGTTTCTTCTATTTACAGATGTGATTCATAGTGTGGGTCAAACTATGTATGTTTCTAGGAACCTAAAAAGTATACAGTCAAAGCCTAATTTTTTATATTTTTATTTTATTTTTTATTCTTTTACAGCCAACAAATTGTCCACACACAGCAGGTGCTTTATAAAAAAAATGAAAAAAGGAAAATTGTTGTTGAAGAAAACAAGACTCAGAAGCCATTTTTGCAAAGATAAAATAAAAATTGTTTAATGAAAATTTTGAGAAAATGTCACAACAAACCCAAGATTTTCTATTCATGCATTTAAAAATAGCAAATAGAAAGAAGAAGGCAATGAGATACACAACCAGTGAAAAGCATTTGGCGTTTGGTTGCTCCAAAAAATATTTAATTTGCCCAGTAAACGAACTTTAAATCGTTTGGCTGAAAATATCATGTTCAATGTGGGACTAAATGACAATATTTTTCTAGTAATAAAGCACAAAATACAGCAATGGGACACAAAGAAGAAACTGTGTTCTATTTTGTTTGATGAGGTTGCTCTGACACCTCATCTCACTTATGTTGAGTCCCAAGATGAGATAAGAGGATTTAAAGACTTTGGGTATGAAAGAGTACTATACGTTTTGCGATCATGCCTTAGTAATCATGCTAAAAGGAGTGTGCTCAAACTGGAGACAACCTACATTAATATGTGGTTTTCTTTTGTGAGGGAACAACTGCAGTAGTAAGAATTTTAAAGGAAGTGGTCACTAAAGTGTCAGAGTCCGAACTGACCAGGGCTCGACTTTTAGAACAGCCATAAATATCTTGAAATTGGAGACTGCACGAAAAAGGATTTTAAATGAGGAATGCAATGGTGAGTAGATAAAATCTCTTTACGAATAGTCCTTGCATGCACATTGTCTGCTTAAAAGTTGGAAAACACCTGAGATAAAAAGTACCCATCAACATTGTATCTAAATATCCATCTGTATGTTTACATGTCATATGTCTCCTGTGTGCTAATTTTAATCTGTAATCTGACCTGTAATACTTACATCAAATTAAATTTTTGAACTCAATATACTTTTTTGTTTGCAGATGGAATTATTGAGGAGGTGTCAGGACAACAGTTAAGTGTAGTGTTTGATCCCCCACACCCTCTTAAAGGCCTTAGGAACAACCTGCTCACAAAAGATATACTCTTCAGAGGCAAAGTTGCCACATGGAAGGATATTCAAACAGTATTTGATGCTGATTGCCAACTAGGTCACACTAGAATGCATAAAAAAGACAGAGCAACATGTTTACGCAGCAGAAATGAAGAAGATGAAAGTTAGTGTAGCTGCCCAAACTCTGAGTGCAACAACCAGTGGAATGCTTAAATATGCTTAATGGATATACAGGTGCTGTAACCACTACCATTTCCATAAGATGTCTTGTTTCAACCCCATAGAAGGCAAGAACAACCAAAAATAATCTCTCGTTACAACCAGGCACTGTGTATTTCCAGATTGTAAGAATGTTGAACTGTTATTGGTACCAACACTGTTAAAAGAAGAGGTTTTAAAACGCTTCAGAATTTATATTCCACAAAATGCACGAATATGTAATTATCATTTGTATAATGATTTTTGGGATCAATTACAAGTAAACTATTCAGATTTTACTGGTACTCAGATGGACAACTTGCTAGATATGATGGAAAGAATTTCAAATAGAGACATAAATTTCAGTAATGTTTAAATGATACCATCTCATTTGTGTCATTATTGGCTTGACCTAAATGCAACTCAGTTTTATGATTTATTAAATAATATATCCCAGATACAAGTGTAGCATTATGTATATATTTAACCAAGTTAAGAAGTGGGGACAACAATGAGAGATTGAGTGGATTGTTCAATATGCCAAGAAGTACACTGGAACGCTACATGAATAAAACAAGAGTTATCTTGGCTGAACAACTTGTGCCTCTTTATTTGGGCCTAAGTCAAATGACTGTTTAAGATGTTGCGCAGAGGAATACAGTTTTTATGGAAATACCTCAATGCCCGTTGAATCAAAGCCTGCAATCACGATTTGTGATGCTACATATGTATATGTGCAAAGTAGCAGTCATTACTTATTCCAAAAACAGACATATAGCTTACATAAATAGACCAATTTAGTGAAACCATTCATTATGATATGTTATGATGGACATATTTTAAACTGCTTGGGGTCTTACAAAGCTATAATGAATGATGTCACTATTATGAGTAAGGAATTTAATAGGACAGATGGTGATATGCAGTCATATTTCCGACGCGGAGATGTGTTTATACTTGACAGAGGATTCAGGGATGTAGTCAATGAGTTACATGGATATGGCCATGATACTCACATGCCTGAATCCTTATTAGAAGGCCACCGCCAATTAACAACTAAACAAGCAAATCGGTCCAGATGTGTCACAATGAGCAGATGGGTGGATGAAATCGGAAATGGTCGTCTAAAGCGTGACTATAAATTATTCAGGCAGGAATATATCAATAGATCTGCCAGGCATCTGATGGCCGATTTTAGAATAGGTTGTACTTTAATTAATAAGTTTCATCCTGAGGCAACGATTTAGTATGCTAAATCATTTGGCGGGCATAGTGGAAGCTCAGAATTGAAATAAACGTTATATCTACGACTTTCAAAATATCGATGCGGACTTCCCTGACCTGAATGACTTTCCGAGGTTAACCATAGATGATTTGAAGAGGTTGGCTGTCGGAATGTACCAAAGGTCTCTCTGGTCATGCAACCATTATTCGAACGCCCAATTTTTTTTTTTTTTACGTGAGGAAATTCTCATGAATACCGACTGCTTCGGGGGCAGCAGCACGGTTATGTCAGACTCCTACTGACTAAAACCTCACGGTGGCCTACTTCCTCGCAAGTAAAGAGGGGATCCCGGGATCTCCGGTGGGAACTCTCACGGTACCCCTCGCGCGCCTGCCATTGGCAATTCGCTCGTTTGTAGTCGCGACTTCCCCACGCGCATGCCTATCACTACAACAGACTGCAGCCACAACAGTCTGTCGCCCTCCTCGCGTTGCCTATTGAATGTGTGCTGCCCCCGCCGCGCACACTCTGCAACGATAAAGGCAAGAGCTCGTCAGGTCTACTAAGTGACCCGACGTCCCCTGCGGCGTGCTCTGCGACGCACGGGATTCCTACGCTCCCGGTCGCGCTCAGCACTTTCTTTCTGTGACATCATCCGAACGCCCAATACCCCAAGATTCAGGAACTGACGTACTTAAATCTCTTGGTATCCTCATATTTAAAAATTACCATAGGAGGTAGAACATCTCCAGCAGCATTGCCACCTAGAAGTACAGTATAGCATTATTTTTCATACATGTTAATTTTTTGGTACACTGATTTATCTCCGTTAGCTGCTAGGACCTTACTTCCTTTAGGATTTAGGGTTAAAGCGGTCGCATCTATATGTGGGAATAGGATAAAATATTAAGATGTATTTCATAATAAGCTTTATTTTTAGTCTGTGTTTTTCTATGATTTACTCTGTGGATATGTTATCTCTAGATTGATGGTTATCTATGACTTGACTTTGTGGCTCGGTACAAAAAGAAATGGAGGATTGTTAAAAATGTATTTTTGTTCGGTGTCTGGGAATTAAACTGATTGGGCTAATTTGGCGTTTTTATTTACACCATCCCCACATAATTTGGGGGTTCGTCCGGGATGGTGGAATAAAGAAAATAAATGGAAGATTATGATGCCGCTGATTAAACCAGATTAAGACTACGAATTATGAACTAAGAAGACTAAGATTTAAAGAAGCTTATGATT
>CAJQZN010040030.1:0-14115 GCA_907164685.1 Colias eurytheme
AAATTATGAGGCGTGCACTTTTGGATTTTCCAAATTATTTTTATTCTGTAATTACATTATATAGGTAGGTAGGTATTTTACTTATGTGAATACTATCCTATAACACTATTCATTACAGAAGTAATGCAGAAACAGATACAACTATAAATAGGTATTTACCTATAAATATCAAATTAATTCAGATTGAATAGAATTTTATTTCAAACATATTAAGTACCTACATTTATTTTATAAAAAACAGATACAGGAAGATTTTAAAAAGGAAAAGAACATACCTTTTTACGCGTAAGAAGCTTTACCTAAGAGCTTAACGACTGCATAGGTACCTAGGTGTCAAAATTCTCGGTTTTTGTTTTAGATGCACTATGCAGTTTATGCTTTACTTTTAATCTTTAAATTTTAATGTTATTGTGAACGACGCGACGTTATGTTCCTGTCCATGTCCAGAATAAAGATACGAGAATAAAAGCTTCACATACAGCTAGGTGCACACAAAAAAAGAAAATGTAATGAAACTGTCCGTGCACCATAATCGTGATTTTCCCCAGGCTAGACGGGATGGGACAGGTTTGTTTCCTATTATGGCATGCATTGCGAACACTGGGTTCATTGCCTGTAGTGTACACCCACCTTTTATGTGATTAATCATTTTCTTGAAGTAACAGTGTTAGGCAATAAACACTAAACAGTCTGTGGCGTGTCGTATCGAATTATGTTTGTGCTCTATGCTCGACAAATTCGATTTTTGAAATTGTAACCAAGCTACAAAATTACCGTTTATTCAATTAAAGCACCTACTTACCTATAATTAATTTTAATATTTATTGAAAACGATTATTTAAGTAATGGTAGGTACGTCTAGCAGCTAGCTTCACCTATGTCATTTTCCATAACTAAGTTTTATAAAATTATAACTTAGATAAAATTCTAATAAAAGAATTTCATGATTGAACAAAATGCAATCACAGAAAATGTGATTTTTTACGAATATTTCCTATAAAATTGACGTTAGATTAAAATGTATTTCTTCAAGCCCTCTATGAAAATTAATTCGATAGCTAAAATGTTCATTATAATATAAATGAACATTAACGATTTTAAAGCAAATGAATGCTAACAGTATCGAGAATTTTAGCGGCCCATTAGACAGTTATTCGTGAAGAAGGTCACTAATCGATGACTCAGCTCAACGGTGAACAGAGTCTTATAATTTAGTGCTTTAGCCTAAAAATATGCACGAGTAAAAAAAGCTGTGAATTCCACTGTGTTCATTGGGTTCAAAAAGTGTACTTTATGAATCCTCGCTTCATTCGTAAAGTTTTTTTCATTTTGAAATTCTTTCGTGTTTAAATTGATCCAACAAATATTTATTTTATTATTCATCCTTAGAACTTCGTAGCTTTCCAACAAGAAACACGAATATATACTATGAATGTCTGTTTTTATTTTTAAATAAAATATATTTGGAAGCTTAATGTCAAATCTATCTACTTACAATAAATAAGCTATGAATGTCTTCGCCAATAATTGTTACACTAATTTTCTATTCCATCTAGGTCTATCTGTAATCTTGTGTCGAATTATATGTTATTATATTTGTTTATGGCGGGAATTATGAGTGTTGCCAATGTACAACGCACGAGCGTGGAATTAATGATGTGCGCTTCCTTGAACGCACCCGTACAAATGGAAGGAAGTTCGAATGATTTCAAATTCGACACATGGCCGGTTAGAATATGCTTTTTATTAAAAAAAAATAAAACCATCTATACATATAATAAATCTGTAGAAGGGTCAATTCTGTACATTGAAAATATTGAAAAAATAAATAGCAGGGGGTATAACTGGATCGATACCAAACCCAAATATGTGATTAAAAAAATTTTTGTCTGTCTGTCTGTCTGTCTGTCTGTCTGTCTGTATGTGAAGACATCACGTGAAAACTAACGGTTCGATTTCGATGAAACTTGGTATAATTATACCTTATTATCCTGGGCGTAAAATAGGATAATTTTTATCCTGAAAAAATACGAAGAAAAAAAAAATCTTAATTTTTCAGTTTTATCCATAGACGTTATTCTGTAGAACAGTGAACACTCGTTGGGTATTATTATAGGCCTAGCCGTATTTGAGTCCAATAGATATTTATAAGATGTTATTGTCAGAGTTACTCAAAATGGAGAAATAAACCATCCACGCGAAGACCGGCATCCGCGCGGACGGAGTCGCGGGCGGAAGCTAGTAGATAATAAAAGCAAATACTTATTCCTTTATTTATTTAAAACTCGTTTGTTTTCCCTTATCTTTAAATCCATGCATAAAACAAAAAAAAAAAACTTATTGCATTGTGAGTTGTGACGTCATAGGTAAGTATTTAATGCATTCAAACATACATAACGTCCCTTCAGCTACAGGTGAAACTACAATCAATAAACCATACAAGTAGACACGACAAACTTTACATAGATTCAGCAAGATATGTAACGGATTAGGGTGCTTGTTAGTCTGTGCATACTAATTCGGATACTTTCACTGGCTTTCCTTGCAATTCTCGTCCTGTTGTTTGTAAGAATGTGAATGATATCTAGATTCAGCTAGCTTTGTCCAGAAATTTACACTTAAAATAAACGTTTCATAGTATGTGCTACAGATGCAATATGGTTATTAAAATAAGGATATAAGAGAATAGCGATGAAAGTTTAGATATCATATTATAGATAACGTATGTTTGTTAAAAGTAAATGACTGTTATTTGTTTAATTTAAAAATAAATCAATAATAAGCCTTTTCTCATTTTGTGATATAATATGACAAAGCAGTAATTTGTACTTTTTGCGTAATGTAATATGAGGCGAAAGGTCAAATTTTATACACCAGGGTGTTTTTTTTTGCGTATTAATTTCGTTTACATGGTTTTGTTTTTATACATATAGCTATTAAATTGCATTATTGGTAATTATTTGGGGAGCAAATTAATACAAAATTACCAAAAAATTACCAAAAAGGTCTGTTTTAAAACACTAAGATAAGTCGAATATTATATGGAACGCAAAACATAGTTTTACCAAGAATCTTCATACAATTTCCGAACTAAAGAATTGCACTAGTTACCAAGAAATGGAGGGAAGTCATTAGTCATAGCACGTCATAGAATGAGGCTCAGGTAATTATTCTAAGGAGGCTCAGGTTATATTTAGTTTACCTAACTACATAGGCAAGGTGATTTTTTGATTTAACGGATGTTAACGTAAATAGTAATTTACGTGAAGATTTACTATTGCTAAATTAGCAGCTTTTTCAAATACCTGTTGACTATAATTTAAAGGACTGTGCCTAGAGATTTAAAAAGAGGTTACAAGCTTGCATACATTAAAGAACCAGACACCATTTTTATTTTTGCATATTGCGTATTTTTTTGAACACCTTGCTCTTCAAGTTATGTATTAACATTTTTTATAGATTTTTTTTAATCAAAATCATTATCAGGACGTTAATGAACATTGTGTAAAAGTACCTACGCACTTTTTCAAGCTGGCAAAGTTTTACAATTTAGGTCGCTCATAAATAAGTATAATTTAATACCCATATGTGTCGAAATTGTAGTATTCAGTACAAGGTTTTATTTTTATTACTTTAATATATCGGTGTCTTAAGTTAATAAAAATTCATTTTTAAATTATATTTGCTGAGCAAATTGGAAATACTGAGCCTATGGAATATTTTCAACGAGGAGGGAAAAATCAATAAAAAGGATTTTCTACTCTATGAACACTTTATCGATCAATTTTTTTTTATCTTTATTTTGCCAATTACTTTACAAGTGTGACTATTTTTAATAAAACTTAATAACAGGTGATGAAGTTCTTGAAATGGTTATATTATCAGATATATTTTTTACAAAATACCTACCTCTACACGTATTTCTGTTTAGTAGGTATGAACTCTACAACACTCACCAGAAAATCATCTATTCATTCGTTTCAAAGGCCGCAGGTGTCTTGCTTGTATTGCTAATCCTTAATATCGAAATAAGTATAACTCTAGCAATTACAAAATCACGCTGTCATAAGCATTTGATCGCGTTCAGACATTACTTCGTATTACGCCATGGCCCTCTCGATTCACCGCCATCTTGCAATGGAGGAAACGCTGGCGCCAAGCAAACGGCATAATCATATATTTTCTATTCCAGAAGCGTGTAGAATGCATTTAAATTTCTTTATATAGGCACCATAATTGAATCGCATTCTGTTCTTATTGGTGTGGAAAATGTGGTGATTTTCCACGTTTATCTATTGCGTTTTTATAGCTGGCAATTCAATAAGTTAATTTGATTTTCGAACTTGACACAACGTACATTTTTACTTAATTATTATTGTCTATTTTTTTGGCAAACACATATTCATTATACGTATCATTTAAAAAGGAGGTATGCCTCCTCACACTTTATAATGGAAAGGAATAGTGAATTTTAGATTCGATGGTTAATTACGCATTTTTTTCATACTTTGGTGTATTTGTAATCTGTAGATTGCCATATTACAATGTGGCATGATGTAAACGGTAGTAGCTAAGCGTAAGGAAATAATTTCCAGGTACGTTAATAATCACAAGTAACGTAATGTTGAATTCATATCGTGTTTAAAATGCCGCACTTCGCTTGCGTTTATTATCACGCGTAATTACTTATAGTTAGTAAATAGATACTATTGCATCTCATCATCTCTTTGTTACCATGAAGCCCTATAAGGTAGGGCTTAAAGGCCCTAACATTTGATCCTATTTTGAATATGGATTATCATTAGGTTGCGCTTTCGCTCGATTGCTTCTGCAGAAAAAAAAAACAAAAGAAACGAAATATTTTGGTTACCATGGCAACGTTATCACTGTACTAGCTTCTCCTTAAACCTTTTCATTAGGTGTTAGAAGGTTAGACCTTAACAATAAAATAAACGACTGTACTAAAATCACACGTATATGTTTACGATAGGATCTATTTTCGCGTGAAATAGACACAGACTAGATGGTGTCGAAATCGATAGTACTGCATTATGCAAATGAAAAGCTTGATAGTAGACACTGTGTCAGCGAATACCGGGTGTTGAATGTGGCCTTGTGATATACAATTATGAATAGAATATTTTAATATCAGTAAGTCACATGAAAAAGTTAAGGGTTCATACGATATTTAAATAAAATTGAATAAGTAGGTAATCGGGGTTTGAAAAATTAAACGTGGTTTAAAATTTTAATCCCAACTGCAACGTGATTGTCTTTATTTTATATATTTCTGAGTATATTTGTCTTGTCTGTCTGTGCGCTCTTAATTAAATACATAGAGATAGGAATGTCTGAGAATGAATTTAAAAAACTGCAATTATTTAGTTAACATAAAAGTTATATCGTATTAGTACATGTACCTGGTAAAAAAAATGTTGTGTGGTTTTATGAAACCACGGTAAAAGTGAAACTGTTCGAACGGTTCCGAACACTGCTTTGTGTAGCGCATGTCGCGTGACGGTCGGCTGCCGAGTAGGTATACCTACTCGGCAGCCGCGATACACGCGACATGCGCTACACAGACCAAAAAGTTTGAGACGATGTAATAAAAGTTTCACTTTAATAAAAGTTTCACTTTAAAAAGATATTAATAGATATATTAGGTACGTCAAAAAATGAGTGATTGGTTTATCTTTGAGTAACGCGCCAGGTGAAAGAAATTTACTTATAAAATTTTAGCAAATTGATAGTTCTTGTGTAATTGCAAAAAAAAAAAAATACAAAAATTGTATTACTTGGGATCAAAAATCACGTAACTATACAGTTATTCTTTTGTGTATTACAATTTACTAGTTATTGAGCAATAAAAATAATATAAATCGTGAGAAAAAACATGTGAATCGTGAAGTAAATTCGATCGCATAAGTTTAATTGATTGACGTAATTATAAATTGTTACGTTACGTATTGTGAAAATGTACTTGCATAATAAAATGTGAAATGGTGTGTACAAGCAATATCCTATCCCACTAATATTATAAATGCGAAAGTTCGTGAGGATGGATGTATGTGTATGTGTGTATGTTTGTTACTCTTTCACGCAAATACTACTGGACCGATAACAATGAAATTTAGCACATAGGTTTTATCCCGAAAATACCACGGGAATGGGAACTATGCGGGGGGTTTTCTTTGAAAACGCGGACGATGCCGCGGGCGGAAAGCTAGTAGTAGGTATAATATAATAACCAGCTTGTGCCCCGTTTTACCCGCATTGCTCGGCTCCTATTGGTCTTAGCATGATGATACATCTAATATAGCCAGCCTTCCTCAATAAATGGGCTATCTAACACTGTTTTTTTCAAATCGGACTAGAACTTCCTGTTACAATATTCAGTAGAGATTTGAGTAAATGCTCTATGTTTTTTGCTACTTATAATATTATATACGAACGACTTATTATTTTTAACAAAAAATGAAACGCATTCAGTGTCAGAACTTGACCAAATTTAAATAGGACCACACGTACACGGCAGGTATCAGTTTTCAAATAGAAAAGATCAAAATCGTGAGATATCAATTAAAAAAAACAGTCGAATGAAAAACCTACTTTTTTGTTGTCGGTTGAAAATGCATCTCGTAGGGTAGATTACAAAAGGTTGATTAATTATTTGCTCATAATGAAAGTCGATCGGTGTAACAGATGCAAATTATTGCCTATTGGCTTTACACAACAAGGGGATGTTATTGTAAATACACACATGGAACAATGAAAAATGTATATAAATATAGCAGGCGAATTAAAATATTTTTGGCAAAATACTGGACATTTTAGAAAAAAAAGTAAGAAATAAAGTGAGGTATGTTTTTATTAGTGGACATAATAAACGTGGTTTGCAACGAAAATGATTTACAGCACTGATTGGATTAAACGTAATTCACATGATATCCTTTCAAGATATTTATTATCTGTGCTTTGATTATGACGGGTTTACACAATCGACAGACCGTGTAATGCCGGCATATGGTCCAATGAGTATAGTCTGTGGTACTGTATGCAGAGTTGTTTTTTTTTTTAATTTAATGCATTGCACAAGCGTTCGCACGCTATGACGTCATTAATTAATACTGGCAACATCTCAGTGATATATTATGGTGTTAATTAGTATGTCAATGTTTATGTATTTGCGATTTTTTGTAATGGCCGCGTTTGCCATGTGTTCCGTCTGAAATAATTATAAATGGTAATTAATGAAAGCGCTTGTTATCGATGTTTTTACAGACATGTAGTAGATGTAAAATTTCTCTTCCCTTCAGTTCTACGTTCTCGAGATAACCACTGTACACTGTATGAATGAATTAGGAACCTACATTGATTCCTGTTAAAAACATTAGACCCGCATATTCTTCCCTCTAACAAATTATCGTTGATACTAATTACTAAAGTTATTTAAGAACTTTTACGTAAATGAAGCTTTATTGTCATTGATATTGATAAACAAAACAAAGAGAAATAGTGAATGTCTGTTAGTCATGACTCATGACCTCAGGGTGTTTAGTTGTGACTTGCGAGTAATATCTTACAAGTTACAATACTATGGATTATATAAATGCACTGTAAATATAGCTTTATCTATACTAATATTATAAAACTGAAGAGATAGTTTGTTTGCTTGAATGCTCTAATCGAAGGAAGGTTCATTTATCGAGGAAGACTATAGACAATTCTTATTACAATAAGGTACAAACTGTAGTACGAATCTAACATTTTATCAAATTTGAACATTGAGATAATATTAATAGGAGACGACACCGCCTACATCACTTATGTTCCACTCAACATACGTCATGTGACGTATGTTGAGCGGTATTTTTTAATGGTTTTAAAGTGAAACGCATCAAACATGCCTTCGTGTGTGTTACGATATTGCACAAATAATACAAATAATACGGAAAAGTGCAAAGGAATAACTTTCATCGTTAAGTACCTAACTAAATAATAATTTTTAAAACTTAGTTAGAGCAAAAAAATGGCGCACAGATTTTGTTCGTGGTGTCTCCTCCATACGTAGTAATATTATCTCAATGAATTTGAATAATTTTTTCCTAAGTTCTGAATTGCTAAGACTAAATTAAGAACTCGCCTACTACTAAAATTGATATTTTTTATGCAGCGAACATTAGCATATTAAAAGTCAATTAAACAGTTAAAATGCAAACAATTTGTAGGAAAAATAAATATTCACAACATTGTTACTTAGAAAAAGTTGATGTTGTTTTTTGTCTTATTTGTTAATTGAATTCCTTTATAGGAGTCTAGACGTAGAATTTATGAATAAATGAAAAGGCTTAGAGGAAATACACAGTGTATTTTTCCAGATTTTCTGTAGTTTTCTGTTTAATTATTTCCATAAGTAAATGTATTATAATAACAAAAAATATTGTTATGTAGTTGGTTACAAAGAATTTTGCATTATAAACATTTAACAGTAACATATTAAATTTTAATGAAAATATGCAGACAAGATGCAGACATGCAGTGCTCTGTGCTAATTGTATGTATTGTTATAACATTGTTATTGTTATAATGAAAATTATGCAATTATGATATGACAATGTTTATAATTAACTAGCGACCCGCCCCGGCTTCGCACGGGTGCAATGCTGATACTAAATACACTACAGAAAAACTATGAACGTTGTATATAAAAACATAGCGGCCCGCAGCGATAGCCGGCCGGTACCGCCGCAAACGCTACGTCCCGCAATTTTTAAATCTGTAATATCTTCGAAAATATTCACTTAAATCATACGGTGTAAAGGGCCATATAGATCTATATTAAATGAACAATGTATTCAAGGTATTTAATTGGTTAAGGATTAATGCTGTATTGGTTAAAATCGCATCGAAAATTAGCCATTATTTGTCGTAAAAAGTAAATGACAAAAAAAAGTTATTGTGGGTTATCCATAAGAGATAGACATATACCATCGCGGACTTTTCTGTAGACCTTTTCAATGTGTATAATACTTAGTACATAATTTTGATAAAACTCGTAGGGTTCAGCCTGCGTTTGTAATGTAAGCGGAAAAAATGTAATTTTTTACGACATCACATTAGAAACCTCAAAAATAACAGTACTTCTCCACTATTTGATGGATGTTATTATACATATAAACCTTCCTCTTGAATCACTCTATCTATTAAAAAAAACCGCATCAAAATCCGTTGCGTAGTTTCAAAGATTTAAGCGTACAAAGGGACATAGGGACATAGGGACATAGGGACAGGGAAAGCGACTTTGTTTTATACTATGTAGTGACTATTGAATAACTCTAATTACTAGTAGAAACAATGAACAGTATTGGAAGTTTTTCCTATCAAAAATTAAGCTGAGCCAGGGTTGTATTGCAACTGCAATATAATAAATGAAAAGTTTCTTTAATACATAATTAGTTCAATAATAATTAGGTAAATATTGGTATTTGTTTTTCTATATTATGCTTTTCAATCAAAGTTGTTTATATTCTTTCTCTAACTCTACTGTTGTAATAGACATTTTTAACTATTTACAAAAAAATATTTTACGATGTCATGTTACAATTTTTAGGTTATGAAAACCTGAAACCACGTGGTGGTATGCACCACGCAAGCGCGTCAATGCAGACATTGTCTAGACGGGGTGGTTCCAAGGAGGTTTAATGGATTGCCATATAAAAGATTCTAATTTCGCCCAAAAATGGACCCGTGTTGAATTGCGAGCGAGCGTTGCCAAAAACTCGCTTCGACTTTCAATTTCATCTCGTTATGATAGATTGCTTTTGTTAAAATTTTGCATTGTGATAAATTTTATAAGGTTTTATAATACGTAGAGTATTTGAATAAATAGTAGTTATAGTACGGGAGATGTCTGGATTTATTTCGTTGTTTCTTGGGAGTCTAAAAAGGAGAAGAAATATACGTCTTAGAGGCATATTAAAGTTGTCTTTTACCAGTTAATAGAGCAATTAAATACAAATATGCCATATCCCATATAAAAAGAGGTCTTCATTTTTTATGCGAAGACTAAAATAGCAATAATTATGAGACTGGTCTTGCGATTTTTTTTTTATTTGAATGCCACGGTGGCATACCTATTATGCATTTTTAATTTATACAAGGTAATACCATACGGAATAACTTTCTGAGGCTCTAATTAGTTATTAATCTCAGAAATCTTTTCCTCCATAATTAAATATTTATAAAATAACTGAGTTTCATTATTCTATGTATCCCTGTACAGTATACTGTACTTGTATCAGCAAATGAAGTGTAATTTGATACTATGTATTATTATTAGTATTTATTTTTTCTATAACTGTGTCAAGATAACTAATTCATTGTTAATTACCTGTGTCACGTTTAAATTTCGAATTATTTGCTCCAAATTTGAATTCCTTTAGTTTTGAGTTTTTTTTTTAATTTCAAGTGTATGGCATACTGATTAAACTATAAAGAATGGCTGTCAAACACTACGGTGTGAAATGATAAGAAGCTGCAGGGTGTGGACTGTGGAGTCTTGAGATTACATGCGTAAGGTGGTAAAAATGCTATGTTAATCTTTGTGAATGGAATGATTGTTACTTATTGTAAATTCCTAACATAAATATTATGTACTTTTTTATAGGTAAAAATAATTTTGAAATTCTTTATAAATTACAGTGAAAGACTTTTCGATCGTCCCTACGTCTGAGACAATGACAATTCACGGTTAAATTAATAACCGCATTGAAATAAGAACCTTTAATTTGGAGTTCCATCGCCAGACGTAAAATAAAAAAAAGCTGTCTGTGTGATATTCCACGAAGTATGAACACTCATTCGAGACGCCCGACAATTTGCTTTTATTCCATTCCCTTTTATTATCTTTGCCGCCTTTTTATATATCAAATATGTGGACTTTTTTTGTGTCATTTTACGCTGACAGTCTTAATTAAGATTTGATGGATGTTTAATTCTTTGCTATAGTTATGTGACCTTGATCAACTTTTTTATCGATATTGATTATTGAGTGATATTGATGTATTAGGTCATTTTTCTATATGAAGTGGTTATCTTCTCGTGCGTATTTTAAAGTTTATACAGGTAATGCCATGATATTTAAATCTATGTTTTCATACTAAATTGCAATATCTAACATGTTTCATGTAGTAGTAGGTACAACACAGATGAAAGTGGTAGAATGATAACATTATAACAACCTTATGTAATCTATGTTCTTTTCAAATAAGATTAATCTGTCATCTGAGTACCTATGTAAGTGTGTAACAGAATTATATTGATTTTGAATAATGAGTGATTTGTGCTTGGTATATTTCGAATAAGAATATGTTTGAATTTTGGCAGTTATATAATATCTAGCATAAAGGCTAGCAATTGGTTTTTTAGCTAGAACACGATCGAAAAAATCAAGATTTTTTTTAAGGGTTACAATATGCTGAATTGTAAAACCACCAAAATAAGCTCAAAATAAATTACCACTCATATCGCTCTAATACGAATACGTTCGTAGCAATATCCTCAAACAAATTTAACAAAACGAATTCGCTTCAATAGGAAATATTAGAGCAGCGTTAGAAGCCCCTCGAAAAGCTTTGGGGTAGGTTGTGCGGTCGATAGCCGCACCCCTGTTAGATAAAACATTATTGCGATAAAACTTTCTGAAGTTATGCTAGCCTAGTATTTTATTGTTTTGTTAACGCGATTACCTAGTATTTTCGTGATTGAACAGTTTTTGTAATTAATGATTGAGGTTTATTATTATAAAGATTTTCTTGATATTATTGTTCAGGAAATCGAGAGCTTTTTCATTGATTTTATCGAATATTTACTTGTTGTAATTATTAATTGTAATATAACAAATTGACAAAATTATTGTAATCACTGAAAAACGAAAGACGAATGTACATAATATTATGTAACTTATCGCAGAAATTATAAACTACCTTACCCATAAGCTAATAATTAATAATTATATGGTTATTGGTTATATCGAAATTATTTTCATTGATTTACTAGCGGTCCGCCCCGGCTTCGCCCGTGGTACATATTTACGTTTTCTCTAGGTACATAAAAACCATCCTCGTACTTCAAGGAATATAATAATAAAAGAATAATCGAAATCGGTTCAGCCGTTCTCGAGTTATGCGCTTACCAACACATTTTGCGATTCATTTTTATATATAAGATTTTAGTGCGTTAACGTCTGGGGAACAAAAAAGAAATATGTTTGCTCACTCTTGTATACCTCATATTATTTATTGCATTCGTATTTTCCCATGAATAGTGCTTAATTCGAGCTCAGTAAATACAAACACGTGTTAGAATACTCAATTAAGCTTACCCCAATGGAAACAGTGCGTAGAACAGATCGTATTAGTTTGACGCCATCCGAACGATTTATGACGACGCACCCTAATTTTTTTTTCTTATGACAAACTGTAGTTTGTGCCAGTGTTGTGTAGAACGCCCTTAACTGAACGAAGCTAATTTTTATTCGGTGGTGGGTCGCGTGGCGCGAAAAGTGACGTGAAACTGCTGTTTGAATTTTATTTTTTTTAGCTTATTTCTTTCTCATGATTTCTATAAGGTTTCAATCGTGAAAGAGGGATTTCGTTATACAACAGTCGTATATTGATCAATTAGTATAAATATGAACTGCAGCTAGGTATGATACAATACAAAAATAAAAAATGCTAAGATACAAAATATACGCATAACTTTTTCATATCATATTTTATCGTATTTTAACGTTTTACAGAGTTCTCCATAGAATAAGTTATGTTTTAAATAAGCCACACCACCATAAGTCTAGACTCTAGACAAATACCTCATTAGCTACGCTTTCAAAACAAAAATAATACAAAACTATCGCGCAGTGTTTTACCGAAAGCATAAAATACAAAATATGCTTTGAAAGAAGGCAATTTCTGGTTATGGCGCGCCCTTTGGTAATAACCAATGTGTAGAGCTCTCCTTGAGTACACTTATAGCGAGTCTAGAGGTCTTCAATAAATGGTACTTATGACGCCTTACTACTCATTGTTTTCATAGCTAAATGTTTCGTCGTTATTACAAAGTGGTAAGATTTATAATCGCTTATCATTCTGGAGTGCTTTTTTCGTGCATAAACAATGGGACCTAATGTGCAACATTGTTTTTTCAATTTTTATAATGTGTTGTTGTTAAGGGGATTACAAGAGCTAGCTGAAATTGAGTGACTCGCGCACACATTAACACAATCGACGACGGTTAGTGGTTAACAGGCCTCGGCCGGTAGTGTCGGTACACAGGCGGTTCACGCACACATGCGTACGTTTTTGGTTTGGGAATAAGAATTTGCGATTTACACGAAATCTATTGATTGGACTAAAAAAATAAAACGAAGTTTTTTTAGTATGTTGCTTGTAGAATTATTTGCCGTAAAAACAGAATGATTGCATGTAGTTTAGTATGGTTTTTAAGTATCAAAAGATTTTTTTAGAGGTACCTTTGTGATTTTTTTCTATCGAGTAAAATAAGTTGTATTGTGTTTTCAGCACGATATCTAACTAGTATATATCCTGAAGAATATCATATATTTGTCTGAGATTTTTTACCACAGTTAATCATATACTTTAAAGCATTATAAAACTCGAGTTTTGCCTCGTTTAGCTCTTCTAAGCCCCTTAAAACATGTTTTAAAATATATACGAATATATTATGTACATAGTTAAATTATGTTCGTAAAGTGGAATTTATATTAGTATCTAATCATAAATAATCAAAATGTTTTAATATTATAAAATGCAGAATCCTATTTCCATAATATTAACGCGATCGTTAGAAATTGTAATCTCTTCTTATATATAAAAATGAATCGCAAAATGTGTTGGTAAGCGCATAACTCGAGAACGGCTGAACCGATTTCGATAATTCTTTTTTTATTATATTCCTTGAAGTACGAGGATGGTTTTTATGTAGAGAAAACGTAAATATGTACCACGGGCGAAGCCGGGGCGGACCGCTAGTTATATATAAAAATGAATCGCAAAATGTGTTGGTAAGCGCATAACTCGAGAACGGCTGAACCGATTT
>CAJQZN010040030.1:14215-43691 GCA_907164685.1 Colias eurytheme
TAGAGAAAACGTAAATATGTACCACGGGCGAAGCCGGGGCGGACCGCTAGTAACATAATAATATTATGGTGATAAAAATTAGGTGTATGTTAATTTTTTATGCAAAACATCGGATCGATCTGTGCGAAATTTGCTACCGGCATCGACTGGTATAGTTTGGATAAGCACATTTTATGTTATTTTAATTTTTAGCAATGCATTATCATCAATTATAGCAATACTATGATGAATGCATTATTTATTTTTTTTAATTTTTGGTACGTTTATATACCTTGGATAAATCCAAGGTGTCAAAAATATTAAAGACTCATTTGAGTGTTCCCCTCCACGGAAATCTTTAGTAAAAGGCGAAAGATTTATACGTTTTGAAGGGAAACCAGAGATACGTTGGTAGAAGTGACTCGAGTTTATCAGGATATCGAAAAAAACTTTGAAAGCGCGAGCTAAAGAGGTGCTTTTAATCAGTAGCGCCATCTGTTGGTGACGATATAAAGTACATGGTATTGTGGTCCGAGCGAATTTTGTATTCCTATCGTATGATTGGATCTAACAAGTACTATGTATAAGTTATTTTTAGCATATAATTTGTACTGAAATTCAATTTCAGTAACAAATTCAACAATCGTTTTCTGCATAACTATGAAGATGTAGGACTCTATTTCTCTACTCTAAGAACATAAAACTAATTAATGACATTCATACAGTTACAATATTAAGTATTTTTGCAAATCAAAACCCTAAAGTTTGTCTGTATACAATGTATATCGCTCATTTGCTTCTATAACGTGACAAAGTCAAAATCTCAATTGTTGGGAAAACGCATTTGAAAGTTTAAAATTCCTGTAACTTTTTAATTATTATGCTTAGACTATTCAGCTCAATACAACATATTAAAACGTTCTCGTTTTTTTGAATCAAATTGTATTCAGAACAATAAGTCGGTTATTAAATTTATTATGATTATTTATTTCAGAAAGGGCCCTTCTTGTTGCGTTTTTCTTGTTAAAAGTGTGCAGTATTGCGTTACAAACAGATATGTATCATTTTTCTTGAAAAAAAAATTGAATAAAAATCTAAAACTTTACAAGTTATGTCGTATTGTTACGTTTTATTGATAATCAGTAATCTAAATGTATTGGAAATTTTAATTAAAACGTGTTACTGTAGTAGAAATCTTTTTATTTTTGTACTTTGTTTTACAAAATGAAAGATATTTTTGCGAAATTATTGTGTAACTTTCTCTGAAATACAAGTAATATACACATTTAAAAAAAATATACAATTATAACCAGACATTAATATTTTTTGTTTTACTTTTACTCACAAACGTTGGCAATTATAATATTACGACCCGCCCCGAATTCGCACGGGTGCAATCCTGATACCATCGATTTTTCTGAAGACTTTTTCATGTGTTAAATACTTAGTAGGTAAATTATTTTGATAAGTCTCGTAGGGTTCAGAATGCGTTTGCAATGCAGGCGGAAAATAATGTAATTATTTACAACATCACATTAGAAACGTCAAAAATAACAGTTCATTCACCTATATAAGGATGCTATTATACAATATACATATAAACCTTCCTCTTGAATCACTTTATCTGTTAACAAAAACTGCATCAAAATTGCAAAACGCATTCGGCCGGGGAAAACGACTTTGTTTTATACTATGTAGTACTTTTGCTTATCTCAGTAATATTAGGAAACTAATCTTTATTGCGGGTCCCGGTCATACATAAATCAAATAAACATATTAGCAAAACAAATCACAGGTTCTTGTCTCGAGACAGCTTCTTGATCTCTCCTAAATTCCAGTAATCTTTCAGTATTTCACGGTGTTGTTCTTCGGAAAAAAAATTGACACTTGAAAATGCAGGTTTCCTTGCAGGATTCTCTTTTAGTTGACGGGGCGGCACAGTTTTTTTTGTGATGCTTTCGATTCGTAGGACTGTCTTGCATTTTTTAACTGATTTGTAATATTTTTTTTTTCATATTTCTTTATTCAGAGGTATTTTTTACTCGTTTATGCTATAAAATAAATTGATTGTTTAATTCATTTGTATTTCGAGAATTGGTATGATCTTTTCGTTTTTCTAACTTAAGTGAATGTAAAATAAAATAATGAATATTTTCTCGTACAAGATTTACAAGCTTCCTAGACCGTGATTCCATCTGAAAAATAAATTAAGTAATCAGACAACATTTTTATCATTTATAATGCAACATTGTAGCGTATTCGTTGTAAAAATGTATTATTTTTTATCAAGAATGTGTTAACTTGAGATAATCAACATAAATACCAAATATTTTGTACTTTTATTATCAACTGTAACGGAACATCTTAAATTAACCAACAAAAAACATTGTTTATTTCAGCTACAACGGGACAATCCTATGTAAACCGTAGCATGCGAATACTATTTTTACTACAATAATGACCCACATACAAATGTCCCGTTATAGCTGCAAATATAAATCAGTAAAAAAACAAAAAGCTGTACTTACCTTTCAGCAAAACCGTGATACAATAAGCTGTTACGTTTTTACCGCAATCGGGCAGCAGTTTCCTTCTCAAGGGAGCAGCGACAACGGACTTAAACCGTTCTTGCATTAAATTCAAGAGCAAAAAGAGATTTCGCTAAACCGATAGTCGCCGACCTTTTCCCTCATAACTCGGTCATTGTTGGAGCTAGAAATATCGCGTTTTAGCAGCAGGTAGAGCGCGATGCGACGGATTCTACTGTATCATTATTCCATAACGATACATATGCTCGTTAACACGTTCTTGTCGCAAATGAGCGATATGTTGTCCTTTCATATGAGTCAACTAAAGAACTTCGCTAATAATTTCTTGTTAGTAACGCAAGCAATGCCGTATACAGAAGCTAGTTAAGAAAAATGCCTGCCAATTTCCGCCTGGCTATTGACTATTTCCAGTATAAACTCGATAATGGATGTAAATATTGTTTTACGAACATTCAGCAGGCCCTGAAATAGTCTGTTCATTGAACTTGCCTCGTAATGCGTAAATAACACGCTTTAGCATTTATTTCTAATTAAATAAAGCGTGAAGTTAAATTTGCCAAATGCTGTAGGCATAAATGTAAGGTGGTAAAATAACAATGATTATTTTTCCGACCCAAATATCGACCAATAGAATTGCACCATTCGACGTCACGTGGTACAACCTACATGGTATTATACTGATAATTTTTTGAAAATTTTCTCTGGTCATTGACGTCAAACTGACAGGTTGAATTCAATTGTGAAATTATTGGCCGACATTTGGGACGGAAAAATAATCTCCCGAATACCACACGAGCTTCAAAATTATCTGGCATTTCCCTCAAGGTTCCCTGCAAACAAATAAAGTCGTCAAGTTTTTCAGGAAAAATCACTCGCGCTTCGCGCTCGTGATTTTTTATCCTTGACTAAAAACTTGACTCCTTCATTTGTTTGCAACGAACCTATCGGAAAATACCCGATAATTTTGAAGCTCTTGTGGTATTATAAGTGAATAATAATAGTAAATATTGCACAATAAAATTATTGATATATTTTCTTTGTTATCCCTTCATTGTTATCTTTGCTATAAAAAATAGAGTTTATTAAAATAAAATTAATAAAGATATACAGCTCTGTATATCTTCTCAATAAAACGATACATTTTCTTACCATTTTTAATAGATATACAGTGAGGAGTTTTATACTGCAGAAAACTAGTATCTACCTACTTACATAAAAAAGTAAAAAAAAAAAACGGTAGGTACATTTTAACACCTGGTTAAACACGCTTCTTCCCGATGCTTTGATTATCCGTCCGTGTAATGCATCAGTGTCGTTAAAGAAATTGATATTATAGTTAGCATTGAATGGCTTTTGCCCTGAACTGGGTTGTCAACCTTTGGTCCGAAATGTGATATATTTTAAAATCTTAAATATGTTCTTCCTAGGTATGAGATGATAAAAGCGCAGTATTGTCACTTACGAGTTGATAAATAGAATGGTATTTTTACAATCACGCAGTCCTAATAAATACAAACTTATAAATTAGAGTTTTATTTATTTAACCCTTATTGTACCACACCATTTAACATTACAATGTACAGTATATATAATATATATATGTAGTTGTATAGATGCGAGGTAAAGTACAAAAGGTGATCTTATCGCTCAATAGAATTGAAATGCCATTTTTCCGATTAGCTAAAGTTAAAAATTCATTTATGGGTCAAGGTATACGCTTTTACAATAGAATTCCTCATAATATTAAAGAGTTTGGTAGTGCTAAATTTAAAACTTATGTAAAAAATATATTAGTTCAGAGAGCCTATTATAGCATTAAGGAATATATGGAAGATGAAAATCCATGGAGGGTTGTCGCGTAAGAACCACAGGACAGTTCTTTGGCATATTATGATATATTATGTAGTTAGATTTAAGTTACAGATTATGTAATATTGACAATATGATTTTAAAAGAGCAACTATGGAGTTTCTTGCCGGTTCTTCTCCATAGATACTGCTTTCCGAATCGGTGGTAAATGTTTAAAATACTTATGTAATGACGATTCGAAAGTGCTACTAAAAGTAGTCTAATTGAATAAATAAATGTTTGAGTTTGAGTTTGAGTTTGAGTTTAAAAGCGATTTATTCCAGGCTTATTTACTTCGGAAATGTTATGAAAATACAATAGTTATTCGTTTATAAAAACTTCAAAATAGTTATGAAAATGCGATGCCTAGTTATCCCTTTCTTAATTTGATGTCCTGAAATTATATATGATATGTTATTTATATAAACGTTTACAAAACCAATGAAAAAAGTATGTAGAGATAAACTACGATAACATGGCGCGCCCCTCCAAATTACTGTTTCAATGTGTGTAGTGAAATACAAATATTTAAATATTACATTATTATTATTTATAATAATATAATAATTAAATTATTAATTTTTATTATTATATTATATTATTATATTATTTATTATGAATTTCACAAATACTTTCAAACGTTTTGAATTTTGGAGGGGCGCGCCATGTTATCGTAGTTTATCTCTATGTACTTATTTAAAAGTATAGCCATCGTAAAAAGGTGTAACAGCCCTTTTAGGCGTGGACTTAATTATAGTGACAGGCGCTTAGCGATTTCAAGTTCAATGACACATTGATCAGGGCTGAGGGCTCTACGATTGTCTATGCCCTATGGGTATTTGGTTATTTCCTTGCTTGTCTATTGTTCGGTAATGGCCGAAATATGTGGAAGAATAACGTGAAATTAAGGTATTAGGAATACGATAATTGATGAACGATAGTGGTGACTTGTAGAAGTCTCTGTGTATTTTGTGTGTCTCTACTTTAGTATGTTATATTACAAGTTTATTAAAACACACCTCAATATTTAATTAATATCCTAGATGTTTAATTATAGTATAAGTAAAGTTATTCCATTACTGATATACATACTTCTAACATTCTTAATACTATATGTAAACTATATTTACTATGTAATGTAACAAATGTGATAAACCATTATAAAATAGAATAGATAAAATGGAAAATTCTTTGCAATATTAAACTAAAAAAAAGTTTGGAAAATCCAAAAGTGCACGACTCAAAATGCTCATTTAATTATGAAAAAAAAAAAAAAAAACTTATTGTAGTTTTCGTTTTTTATTAATTGCAATTAAACGACACTGAATTAATTAATCATTCGCATTCAGTGACCTACAATCGTCGATTAGAATATTTAAAAAAAAATTCAACTCAAATGATGGATTTTTTCACAAGTTATAGTGTTTTCAGGTTTCACACATGACGGACAGGAAAATTTTTTGATCTATTTCGGTGTTTTTTTTCAATTCTTTTGAAGTAAATCAATTTTTAAAAAGTATGGGATTAATCTCCATTAAATTATCTCGACAATAGTATGCAAAATATTTTGATTCCGTGAACTAACAAGGCTATAATAATAAGAATAGCTGCAAAAATGAGGCGAAAAAAATTTTTCGATCGTAAAGCACTCTCTGATGCTTCGCATCATGAGTCGTGCAATATTGTATCATGTAGCTTTAGTTCAGAGGTACAGAAATCAGGATGTTTATTGTTTAGTTTAAATTTTAATATAATTCTAGAGTCCAGATAGTAATTCTCTTGACAATTATTATCTCTCGGACAAACTTCATCCTGACTTTAATATACCTAATTTATTTCAGCTATAAGTGTCAAATAAAGTTAGGCAACGTGGCGGGTAACAACTAGTTATTAAATATTATGCCACGACTGCTTCCTAGTACACGGTAATTCGCATGCATATAGCAGTTAAAGTGCGTGTAGCTCGTGATTTATCTATACATATATTTACCTGCTTAAAAATATGTCATACTAGCGGTGACGCGCGGTTTCACTCGCTGGCAAAAGCAGCTTACGTGTTCTGGTACATAAGTTATATCGCGACCAAGTATGATCGTTAATTGGTTATCGCATGAAAGAATAAACATACACATACACATATAAATCCATGCATTCTATGAAATGAAAATAAATCAAAGATAAATGGTAGATAAAAAATCAAAGGTTCTCTATAACTTTATAAGGTACCTAAACGACTTAAAAACATATTTTTTTACTGAAAAAACCTGCACCGTCTGACTGTAGTTTTAACAAAAAAATAAACGTGCTGGTTCGCACTGTTTACCTCGTTAGAGCTTTTACAAGCGACGTTCATAATTAATTTATTTTTATACTAGATAACAGGCTGCTGATTCGTTTGCGAATTTTGTATTGGCTTTGCAAATTTTACCTTCATTAATTATTGTTCAAAGTAAAGGCAGAACTTATCTTAATACTATTTTAAAGGCGAAAGTTTGTATGGATGTATGGATGTATGGATGTTTGTTACTCTTTCACGTAAAAACTACTGAATCGATTACACACATATAGAGGGTAACTTGGATTAACACATAGGATAGGTTTTATCCCGGAAATCCCACGGGAACGGGAACTATGCGGGTTTTCCTATGAAAATGCGGGCGAAGCCGCGGGCGGAAATCTAGTTTTAAATAAAGCTTTCTTTTGTCGGTGCTGTGACGTTTTTTTTTGTTTACGTCACAGATGTTCACCGAGTGATTTCCCCTTTTAATGGCATCATGCTTCACAGACTACACACTTCAATGTGTATTTTTAAGTATTGTAGTAAGTACCTAAGTATTGTAGTAGTATTGTAGCATATAAGTATTGTATAAATTGCTTTGAATTATGTACGTGTGAGGCTATGTGCCATTAAATAAACGTTTTTTCTTTCTTTCTTTCTTTCTTTCTTTCTTTGTATTATCGAGTAGTGCATTTTTGTACATTATTTTTAAAATAATAACAACGTAAAAAATATAAGTCTAGAAAAAATTTAATAAGAATCGATTTAAATATAACTTAAGCTGTTGTCAAAAGTCATTTTTATGATACTTTAAAACTAACAAGATATTAACATTTTATTTCAATTTTAAAGAAGAAATTAAATAATATTATATTTGATCCATCTTTCCTTGTAAGTAAATGTGTCATGTAATCGAAGACGAGACCTAGTTCCACTGAAAGGATCGATTGTCGTGGGTTTTGATGAGACTAAATTATTATTAATTACTAGCGGTCCGCCCCGGCTTCGCCCGTGGTATATGTTTACGTTTTCTCTACATAAGAACTATCCTCGTACTTCAAGGAATATAATAAAAAAAGAATTATCGAAATCGGTTCAGCCTTTCCCGAGTTATGCGCTTACCAACACATTTTGCGATTCATTTTTATATATAAGATTATTAATTATAAACAATATGTTAACTAATAAGCAATTAATGGATTAATTTAAGGAGTGTTATTTATTTACTTACATTTTAAGGCGAACATTGTTTTTACTTCGTTCAAGTTTTCTGTCCTTTTATGTAAAACAATGTACAAAGAAACAAATAAAATTACTTATAATAATAATAGTTAAAAAAAACTAAAAAACACGCTTTTTATAGAAAACCGAACTAAAAAATAGAAAATTTTATCAAATTATTGTGTTGTCATCGGTCCTCAATAAATCTACAAAGTTTGAACGAAATCTGGCCGTTTAAAGTGGGTCAAAATCGCGCCCAAAGAAGTCGGTTACAAACATACAAACATACAGGTGAAGCTAATATAAAGCGTGTAAAAATGAGCTAAAATATTTTACGCCTCAAAGTTAAAGAACCTACTTATATATACAAAATTTTCGGTACATATTTGAATTCAGATTTTTTTCCCTATTTATCGACACCATTTTCATTATAAATACTTAAAAGTTCATATTCCTCTTGCATCCCGGAATACCGTTAATTTTCACAGCAATCAAACCATTAAATTTTAAATCATTGCAATTTATATTTTTATCACGGTAGAGTAAAATATTAATTAAAGTCTGTTTTTCAAGAAATATTATTCTGATCATTTTCATTAGTAAATTATATAAACAGTAGTCGATCATCGTTACATATGTATTACAATTAAAATGTAAAAACCTATTTAAAGATGAAAGGCGCTTATCTTAGCAATCGGCATAAATTATTCCATTCCATCTGACTCCGACTTTCCAGGGTGTATCCGTACCGATAACCAACCACCTCGAGCTTCTTGGCATCACCTTGACGCCTACTCTGAACTTTGGTTCCTATATAGAATCCAAAGCCCAAGTAGCCTCCAAAAAGCTTGGAATTCTGGCGAAGGTGAGACAGTATTTCAGCCCGGGACAGTTGCTCAACCTTTATCAAGCACAAGTCCGATCGTGCATGGAATACTGCTCTCACCTCTGGGACGGTTCCGCCAAGTACCAGCTAGAGGCGCTTGAGGCGATAGAGAGGCGTGCCAAGAGGCTTATAAACGACGATGAGCTAGTAGGCAAAAAACTCCAGAGCCTCGCTCACCGTCGC
Organism: Colias eurytheme; assembly: GCA_907164685.1. Lineage (NCBI taxonomy): Eukaryota > Metazoa > Arthropoda > Insecta > Lepidoptera > Pieridae > Colias > Colias eurytheme. The sequence continues at coordinate 23,160 of CAJQZN010040030.1, forward strand.
AGAGTGGCCAGCTTATCGGTTTTTTACCGGATACACTTTGGTGAGTGCGCTGCGGAACTACACGAACTTGTTCCGCCATCCCCATTCTTCCATCGATCGTCGAGGCGCACAGATTCTAGGCATCGCCATATGGTGGACGTTCCATGTACCCGGACTAAGCGGTTCGATTCCACATTCTTCATCCGAACCGCGAGGGACTGGAACGCGCTTCCTGAATCTGTGTTCCCCGACGAGTACAATATGGGGGTCTTCAAGCGAAGAGTGAACCGGTACCTACTAGGGAAGCGCGTACCATCTTAGACCGCATCTAGCTTTCCATCAGGCGAGATTGTGGTCAAGCGCTTCCCTATCTAGAGTAAAAAAAAAAAAAAAAAAAAAAATTCTTATACGGTATTTCACCGAAATGTATTAAGACCTCAAACGGTTGTATTATGATAATGAACCTAATACCTTCGATAAAGCTACGTGCACAATACCTTTGATTCATAAGCGACTGCGACACGCGATTGAAGCCTTAGAATTGAGAAGTTTTGATTGGTATTGGTACTGGCCGCTGGTATTACCCATCGTTGTAATATATTTGCTCCTAGGATTATTTAGAGAAGGGAGGATTATTTCGTTCGTGTCCGAATTACTTAATATAGGATTAATTATATTACATAATTATGTTTACAACAACAACTGTTTCAACAACTTCTACTTTTAACAAACCTTCCCAAGGTTTGTTAAAAGTAGAAGTTGTTTATTTCTTTTAACTTGATATCATAAAAGATAAAAGTTCTCTAAATGTGCATAATACCCTATTCGTATTTAAGCTGTAGAGAAATCAAACTAGATTTTCGTGCTATTTCATCGACTATTCATTTATAAAAATAAACCAAATTATAACTTCTTCATAAAGTAAAGGACTCATGGTTAGAATACGATTTTGCAAATATTCTGCAGTTTGCTTAAATATAATATTAATTTATTTTATGATCATATTAGCGACTTTAGTCACGGTCGCAGGTTATAGTGAACACGTCCTAACGGTCAAGCAAAGTTTGTTGACATAACGGTTGGCGACTGATGGTGCGATATGTTGCGCAATTTTATGTGCTTTCGGAAGACTGGGATGTGTGAATTACTGTTTATATGTTCCTATTAGTATATTTGTTTTTTAATGGTGAATAAACTTCTTTCTTTCTTTATATGCGATTTTCGCGGGAATCTAAGTATTTCTTTATGGTTATTTTGAATCTGATATAAATCGTCGTCTACTGGTGGTATTTAAAAATGTATCGCTGGGTACTGGACGAAAATCCAACACATTTAGTAGGTACGCGCCCGTCTTTATCACCGTATATGAATTTTTTTATTATGCTTTAGGACTGTACTTGTACTTTCTTCTCATTTACATGTACTATATTTGCCAATATTAATATCGTTGCCGTATCGTTTCAATATCTCATCAGAATATAAAAAAATATTATTATAAAATAAATAGTACTGTGACAATTTCTGTTGACCTTCTTTTTTATTAAGACCGGTTGCAATCCATCTGAAATGAAATTTCTTTATATCAAGGCAACGTTGCCGAAAATCGTAACGACTTTCCTGGAAAACGAAAGAAAGACATAATGAAAAATAAATTATAGAGATCAAGCGTGAAAAAAGTGTTGTAAGAAATCATTTCGCAATTTTACAACGAAACCTTTATAATATTATATTACAATTAGGACGCAAATTATATCTTATAAGTATATAAAAATGAATCGCAAAATGTGTTGGTAAGCGCATAACTCGAGAACGGCTGAACCGATTTCGATAATTCTTTTTTTATTATATTCCTTAAAGTACGAGGATGGTTTTTATGTAGAGAAAACGTAAATATTATGTACCACGGGCGAAGCCGGGGCGGACCGCTAGTTATGAATAATTTCGGATTTCTTAAGTATGGTTGGTATCAGTTTAGCGGTAAGTTATTTGACAAAACCAATTGGAAATTTTAAACACTGAAGAAAAAGTACCATACCATATTATAAAAAGTACATAAGTTCGAGTTATTTAAGTTTATAGCACCTCCTGATTCCAAAGGAGATTCTACCAATGTTCAGTAATAAGCGTACTTCAATCAATATTGGTAGATGGAAAATACATAAGTCATAGCAATTACATATAAACTACTAAGTACTTAATACACTGGTCGTTGAAACATACTTTTAAACAAACAATTACTACATCTTCAAAGGCAGTGGGCGTATAATCTGTGACTCTCGTGTTGTCATTGTGTACTAAGTCTTTATTTGTTGAGATTATAACGTTATTGCGTGTTAACTCGATATCTTGAGATAGTACTGCACGTTGTTCAATGTTTAGTTTTGCTTCAAAGAACTGTACTTGATCGCCATTTGATTTTGTTTATTTACTATTTGTGCTGTGTTTCGATCACAGACGATCACGCAGGCAATAGCCAGTATTTGTATACCTTATAATATGTGTTATTTTGTTACAAATCTTCATTGGCAGTGGCCAAGTATCATCAAAAACCGTTCAGTGGTTTTTGCTGAAGGAGTACTTAATTAATTAACATACATCCATATACCCTACATTCTTACAAACTTTGACGTTTATAATCACAGACCAAAGAATAAGAGTAAGGAATACTTACTTGTTGGAGCTCTAAAATTATAACTCTATACTCATCAGTCATCACGTAAACATTTTCACACAAAGCAAACAATAGTTTCTTCGAAAATGTAAAAAAAAGCACAAACACAAACACAATATGTCTGGCATAGACGTTCCCTTGTCCATTGTGCCCTAAGAGGTCATTATTTCAGACAAGTGAGGTCGCTGACCTTTACGTTTTACGTTCACTAATTTATACAACCCTGGTACTTGTAAACGTAAATGTATGTATGAAAATTTTGCTTTCACGGATAAATATGCATTTGATAGTTTTAAGATTTTTTGAAGTGAAACTTCTGTATCGGGGTTGGACAAAAATTTAGAGTAACATTTTTGCGTTACGCCGTACGCGTGACTTTTTTGCGTTACGCCATACTCGTGACATTTTTAAGGTCCTAAAGAAGTTTCACTTCTTACTTGTGTATTCTAGTACACGCATACATTTTTTTTTAAGTTTGGAATTGATTGATGATCATTTCGGGTACAACATGTAAGTACCACGAGATAAAGCTATCTTCTATAGATAAGAGCGGACTTTGCCTTTATTTAAGCCTCTTCTAAACATACCTTCCATCGAACGAAAAAAGAACACATTAAAAAATATACTGGCCGAATTGAGAACCTCCTCCGATTTTTGAAGTCGGTTAAAAACAATGATACAGTCACAGACATGTATCAAGATAGACTAAGCGAGTGTATGTACTTCCCGTGTCCAAACTAAGTTTGTGAAACTTAGTTGACGCTGGCCTACACTCAGTCCGCGCTCGCAGTTCGCCAAGGAAAGACGTGAAGCTGAATAAAGTAAAATGCCGAATTGCGCCGTTATAAACTGTAGAAACTCCACAGCTGTGAGTGGCCGAGTTAGCACAGATATTTCCTTCCACCGGTAAGTAATTTTCTAATCAGAATATGCACTATTTATTTTAAAATCAAATAAAGAATATCTGTGGAAAACGATCGTGACAAACACGGATACCAAATCATACGAAATGATTCGGAATACATTGCGGCTTTTACTTGGCACGGTAAAGATCGCGTTGTATGATAACAAGCAATGAATAGCGTCTTCTCATTTTTCTGTTCTCATTTTTCTGTCCAATTTTGTGGTTAGTGATGTTCATTTGATGCAACAGTTCTCGATTCTAATCGATTTTATAATCGAACAGAAAAATGATAATTTGAAGGAGCAATTTTTCAGAAAAAAGGCATAGATTTATTTTTGTCATTTAATACGACTTGACCTAGAACTTTTAAGTATTTTAATACAAAGGTACTAAAAATAAATATTATGACATGGACGCCATTAGTTAAAGTGTCATCTTGGGAGTATTTTAAGAAAACTCCTTATTGTTTAGACTATGTTTGTTTTTTCAGTTTTCCAAGTAACCCGAACATAAAAGAAAAATGGATCGATGCAACGGGACATAAAGATTGATTGATTGACAGTTTCATTACTTTCTTTCGATGGCCTCTCTAGTACGTAGTACATGGTAACTCAATGGGCATATGTAAGAAAAAGCTAAAACACATTAGTTTACTTGTTAGAATATTAAAAGGTTTATAACTTTATTTTATCATTCCTCTGTCTATGGTAATTATCATTTTTCTGTCTTGAATCGATTTAGTAATCGATTACGATTCATTTATTTGACTACCTCTTAGAAATAGATCTAGTTTGATCTGATTTCTTTCGATTTACTTCGATGGGATAGGACGATACTAGAATCGCCGCGCGAGTGGCGTCCTAATCGATTTAGCGTAAAATGAAATTACCATCACTAAAAAGCGCTCGTGACGTCATAACGCTTCAAGGTCAGTACAAAAAATATGACACGCTTGGTTTTCATACAGATCGCGGTACTTGCGTAGTCTATCTATGTCTGTGGATACAGTTCTTTTTTTTAATTAAAAATTAATAGTTTTTAATTTTTACTCGGTAGTCGGTACGTACGAGTACTTGCATACAAATAGTACAGATAATACTATACCATGTTGTACCCACAGGTTGTACCCAAGGTTTGGTTCATTCATGTTTGTGTCCGTAGGCGGGCCCGTTCTGCAGCTGTTTCAATATTCAACTCAAACTCAAACTCAAACATTTATTTATTCAATTAGACTTCTTCTAGAAGCACTTTTGAAACGTCATTAAGTACATGTTTTTAACATTTACCACCGATTCGGAAAGCAGTATCTACGGAGAAGAATCGGCAAGAAACTCCATAGTTGCTCTTTTTAATCATGTCAGATTTACAATTTTACAAATTACATACTTAATATGTAATATCATAATATATTATCATAATATACCAAAGAACTGTCCTGTGGTTTTTACGCGACAACCCTCCATGGGTTTTTATCTTCCATATATTCCTTAATACTGTAATAGGACAACTTTAGTGTATCCCATCTTAACACATTACATACAAGTTTGAAGGTATTTGAAAGTGAATATCCATAATTTAGTTCAGTTATTATTTACTTCATGTACGACGTACCTACGTAATTTGATTTTATTCAGTAGAATTTGTGAAGTATTTTTGGATGCGAATTGCGATTTCCCGCTATGTATCGTGTTGAAATAATGTTGTTGTTTTCTTGTGACTACAGATTTGTTAAATGTATGTAACGAACGTGTAGTGTGTAAAAGTCGTTGAGGTCTATGGGATCTCGGGAATACCTGAGGGTTACATTTATATTTAATTGCTGTATAAATAAGTAAATTTCTTACAAATAGAAACATAAAAGCCTGAAGTGTTAAATTCATATTTTATCGCTATATAATACTGATTAAATTTAAGTTATAGCAATCGATATGCGTTTGTTTATAAATGTGACCCAATTAATTATTATTACACACTTCAACCGAACTCGGATAGTTTCAATCATGCCTATGTGCAAGAATTTATATTAGAATTATCTAACCTAGCCTCAAAGATGATGCATGAAGTGAAGTCCTATGTCACCATACTGGGGTAAGGGGCAGATGCATTATAGGTACATCTGTTTCACTGATCGATTTTCTTTTAGGGACAAGTAGGTGATCAGCCTTCTGTGTCCTACCAGACCGAGACATTATTTTTTCTTCGTCTCCACCGGGAATCGAACCCAGGACCCCTCGGTGCTACGCTCACGCGTAACCACTGTACCAAGGAGGCGGTCAAAGATGATGCATATAAATTACAAATAGATAGCTAGTTCTAAAGTCTAGTGACTAAATTGATCCTAACTTCGTCTTGGCTAAAATATCTTAAAATTCAAAACAATGGCTCATAACAATGACGTATATGTTCACAGATTATACACACGAGTTGCCAGCATCGAGATACCATAAATGAAAATTCAAGTGTAATGACATTACGTAATTTTAAAATCGGTTAAGTGCGAGTCGGACTCTCAAGACTTAAGGGTTCCGTACAAATCTAAATAACAACTACACAATAATCCAATTTATTACCGTGCCTTAAGCTTGATATTTTATTATTTATGATATTATAGCGGCAACAGGTCATCATCATATACATATCATCTCTGAAATGTTTAACTGTCTATCACAGTTCATGAGATACAGCCTGGTGGCAGAAAGACAGAAAGACTGCGTATCAGAAATAGAATACCGTTTGATCCGTTGTATACGGAACCATAAAAATTACCGCGTAACGTCGAGGTATGATTCGATCATCCATTTTCGAGATTTCGTTATATGGACAAATGACGTTGACAAGTGTCAAGTTGATACTTTCGAAGCTTTCACCGAATAAGGCTGGGATTATATGAATGTCGAGATTTGTGGATCAAATAATAGATAGTTTAGAAGACTTGCGGTTGGCGAAAGTTTGTGGTAGTGTAACAAGAGTGGATTTATGTGTGAAGGATTTTTTACACGTCGCGACTGTACATGGTTTTGAATAGGTGTAATTTATAATTTTTATACGTTTTATGGTTCGTCAAAGGAAATGTAAGTAAACTAATGAGACAAGATTGTTAAGTTAATTTTGTTTATTAATACAGAAATGTGTATGTACACTTGTCTATATGTTTTGTATTGACGTGTAAATAATTAAATTGTTAAGCGTTTACATTTTAGAACATTACATTATATCGGAATTTGGAATGACTCTTAATGGTAAAACCAATGAAAAGCGACACCTGTTTAACGCATATCTGCTATAAATATGCAACTAATTAATTACTTGATATATTATATTTTATTCTCGTCTATGCACAGCCTAATAATTATAATATTATGTCAGTCACGATGACAGCTGAGAAGTGACATTCGTACTGTAATTGCCATGTAAAAAAATGTTACAAATGTTAATCAATCAGATGGTTATGTAAGAAGGTCTTGAACTTGTTCGTAAATATGTTTTACCAGTATGGTAATGAAATATCATGTAGAAAGTAATTCAATAATACCTTTTATATACATTCAATAAATGTGGATGGAACTTGAAAGGTGGTGTTAAATATTGCAGCGTGTTAATTATCGGGGTGTTATTTATTCTTTAAAATACTTTTTATCTTTGAGGTGTTGCCTTGAAATGTATATGCTTGTTTTTATGTAATTAATTCTCTGTTTTGATTACTTTTTATCCCTTATCAAAATAATACTTATGTTAAAACGAAAAATCACCTACGGGCTACGAATATATTATTTGCGCAAATTTTAGCAAACATCCATTCGCATACTTTTCCTTTATAAAAAAAATATTTACCTGTGATGCTACTCACATAATTTAAAAAAATAAACACTTCTACACATTCTTTGCACGTTCAGTTCACACGAACCGCTCGGAAGTGAGTTACAAAAGGAGATGCAAATACGATTTCGTAATTGCAATAAAGCAGGACGGAATGACATCCGACTTCAGAACAAAGTTATTAATATCAAATAGATGGTTTTTACTTTTTAGTAAAAACCATCTATTAAAAGTTTTTACATTGTTTTATAAAATATAGCTACCTAGCTGAATACCCGCATTCGCTTGCGTATTTATTGAATATTAATTTTGGTAAAATGGTATAAACATTCATATATAATAGGGGATAATAGGGGGGCCCTTTTATCCCCTTGGGGTAGAATTTATGAAAATCCTTTCTTGGCGGATGCCTACACCATAGTAACTATTTGCATGCCAAGCAGCCGATCGGTCCAGTAGTTTAGACTGTGCGTTGATAGAACAGTCAGTCAGTTACCTTTGCGTTTTAAACTTTAAGATTTTGTGAAGTAAACCTTAAGAGCTTTATAACAGAGCTCACAGTCGCATATACATACCTATATGTATTATTACCTAGTTAGTAGTTGTTTAACTGCAGTTGTTTCTATTGACAAAACAAGGTGCATTTTAGGCAGTTCGCCGACCGGATGTGTTAAACAAACAGTAGTTGCGGTTTTCCATATAAATAGTTGGATTCGAACACGTGTAGTTCTTGGAATAATAAATATTGTTCAATCATGTACTGTTTTTGAAATACGTATTGAAATTTGAAGATATACGCATTTCGTATATTTCATCGTTCGTCTATTTTTGTGTGGAAATCAGTATAAGATTTCTGATAAACGGAATCTATACATGCCAAATGGTGTGAAAGATGATTGAGAAAAGAGTATCTTTATTTAGTGAAAATATATCCTAAGAGAAGAGACATACACCTATTAAATTTAATTTGACAATTTTAATTTACATATTTTCTGCGTATTCATTCGTACCATGCTCGTACTCAATAGTAAGTACTAAGTAGTGACCAAAGATCTCGACTCGATAAATTGACGATTGTTCGAATTGTATGTATAGACCAAGTATAGACATAGACTATATTCAGTTCCGATTTCTAGTAAAACTTACTACAATTTTTTTTAATGTACAATAGGGGAGCGCTTGGCTACAATCTCGCCTGATGGTAAGCTGGGATGTGTCATGTGGTCTAAGATGGAGCGCGCTTCCCTAAAATGTACTCGTCGTGGAACACAGATTCAGGAAGCATGTTCCAGTCCCTCGCGGTTCGAATAAAGAATGACGAACCGAAACGTTATTATAAAATAAATATTAAATATCACCAGTCCCAAATAGTAGTCACTCAGTCCGGTAGATGTGGGCTGTGCACTGACCTGATTCCGTTTATTATCTTATTTGCGAGAGATTTCAATGTGCCTCATCCTGATAAATGATGTGAGACGACTTGTTTGAAGATTTGTGAAATAGGCGTGTTGGAAATGGAAGTTGGTTGTATTGTAAGGACTAATAGCCAATAGGTAATTATTCATAATGCCCTTGTATTTTGAAGTTACTTATGTGTAAAATAAATATCTATTTAATTCGTGTGGCTAAATGGAGAAAAATTTGATATTTCCACCAAAAATATAACAATGTAAAACTTAGCAATTTCTTATTAATGAATTAACAATGTCTGTCTACTTATAAGTACGATCTAAATGATTTTTTGTATCAGTTTTAAAACACCTTCAACAAATAGGTTCCTGGATATTTAAAGACATACTGTGATTATTATATTTATTATACTTTCTCCTATATATGAAAACCACACAATTAATTAAATACATATAATTATTTCATTTTGACATAAATAAGTTCAAACACCTTAAACCTTTGGCAGAATTAAAATTGTTGGCAATCAACGCCTGTTAAGAACCTTCATTTCAGTATGGAAAAGCGACAAAGGTGGTCAGAAAGTTTGAATATTTTTAATGAGTGCAACTCTGGTTTTAATTAAAATAACGAAGCAAGCTTTTCACGGCGTAATTAAGATTTTAACGCCGGCTTAATAATCAAGTTCTAGTTAATTAAAAAATGTTAAAGAAAATTTCGTTAAGTAGTTATTTTTATAAATTTATCAATCATCTCTTTGGTTAAAAAGAATTTCAGATTAGATTCAGGATTGATATAATTTTAAAACAATATAAAGAGAGTTATTATTAAGAAGTGATTAAGAACGTATTTTGTAGGACAACCAAAAAATTCTGTCATCAAATTTGTAAGAAAAAAAGCGGGCAGCGCCAGCTTTCAAATAAAAAATAAAAAAAAATACACATAATTTCTTTGTCCCAAAAAATATGGTAATTGGTAACACACTTTACAAAAATACAGTTAACAATTCTACATAAAAATAAACAATGAAAAAATAAATTGTCCTCTCTATATACATGTTAAATTCAATGTTAATATTAGCGACATTCCACAGTTAAGGTTTAATCATCTCTGTAATGCAAACATCATTGAATAATGCACATCACACGTGCATTGCATAAACATACTTACATAAATATTCAAAAGGGCAACACTACATTACATTTCTCGGCGAGGACTCGGATTCATTAGGCCAGTATTGTTTTTAAAGTTTCAAAAGATTTAAAATTGAATGTAATAAGTTCTAATAAATTGATGAAAAGCTATTGCTAGTATGTTGACATGTTATTAGATATATAAAAGAACCTTTCCAAAACCGAATTTTAAAATTAACTTTTTTACGGATATTTAATAAATCAGTTAGAATTTTGGTGATTTAACAAAAAATCACTACTGCTCTATACGTTAGTTTAAACAAACGCACGCATACACAAATAATTTAAACAGATGAGACATCGATGAATGATTTTAAACATCTTCAATTTGTCAAGCAACAAAAAAATGTTTTGACATAAACACGCACACCTCACCCTTGCAAATAACGCAGACCGCCCAATGAGTAACGTTCAGTTTTTACGACTGGCAACACTTTTGCGTTTGCCGCCAAATTTGCATTTAGTGTCAAAAAAGTGGAACGAATGATTGATTTGATCGTTACGTTGTTATGTACCATTGTTGTGGTGTAAAGGTTAGGTTATGAAATTTGACAGATAACTTGTAAATTTTATGTTTTGGGTCACGGAATTTAATTTCGTCTTCCGTGTATTGAAAGGAATTAATATTACGTTAATATCTTAATGCTTTATTTGTAATTGTAAATTCTAAGTTGTAATACATGAAACAATCTCTATGCTCAAGAAAAGTATAAAAACCGTCTGTCGTATGCATAAATTAGCAATACTATAAAGCCTTGCAAATATCTCATTAATCTTAAAACTAGGTGGTGGTATTAATAAACGGGTTGTGAAAACCGTGTTAATTATGATTAATTACAACTTGCTAGCACTAAAAATATATGTTTATTGACAGATGTCATATTTTAACCAATCTGTGGCAGTTCAATCGCTTTTTTTTTAATTTTTAAGAAGTATAAAATTGATTCCGCGCCGTTTTGTATCAATAATATTGGAACGAGCGACCGAATTGGAATAATATTCTCTTAATTCTTATCCTACTAATATTATGCGAAAGTTTGTGAGCATGGATGTAGGCGTGTTTGTTACTCTTTACACATAATATATTCACCTATTTATAATCTAAAGAGGGACTTACAAAATATGTTTAAATTACTAAATTTAAATTTTGCTTTCCGAACCAATAGTGCTAAATTGTAATTACCGTAGATTCAAATTGCTTCTTCAAACTTCAAATAAGTATATATTTATGTTTTGAGTTTAAGAACAACTATCTAACATTAGTATTACACATTTCTTTGTTATAGTACCACTGATTCATGCTTAGAACTTCCATGATAGCATGCTCCATGACCATTTATTAATATGGCAACTATTTATCATTGTCAGCTTCTATTCGTTGAACTATCTTGTTTTATGGATTAGGAATTTGTTTACTATATGCGTAATGTCAACACATGAGTGTGATGTTTGGCTTTTGTTTTATACTAGATTTTGTATGGGGTTTTGTTTGTATATATCCTGATTTGAAATAAATTTAGTCGCTAAACTGAGGAAATCAATAAAAAGCAATTTTTTCAAAACTAAGGTTCTTAGCGATCATTCACTTACTTCCCATCTTGAGAATATTTTTAAACAATAAAATACTGAAATCATGTATTAAATTTATAGTTGAGGAGCCAACCAGTTCTTGGGTCTGGGTGTTATCCATATATGTACATATTTATTAAATATTATATTTATCGTTGCCTAATACCCACAACACAAGCCTTAATTGAGCTTACTGTGGGACTAGGTCGATTTGTGTAATAATGTCCTATAATATTTATTTATTATTTATTTAAACGTGTTTAACACATACAGATACAAATATTTTGCTTTTATTCCTTTACTTTTACTTTATAAAATAGTAATGTAGTCACCATTTTAAATTAAATCGAGTGTATTAAATCTTCTAAGAATAGTAAAAAATGTTAAAAACTTTTATTTTATTAATAAATTGTTAAACATATTATGTTTTTTGTTTCAGGTAATAAAATACGCGTTCGAAAAGGGATAAAGCCTAAAGGCAGTGAATAATATCGTGCCCTTTTGGTTTGATTGTTTTATAGATAATATATTATTGATTTATTGGACACCTTCAATAGTACCTTCAACCTTCAAGTATAGTTTTTTATAACACTTTTTATATATGTTGTAATCGTGAATATAACTTTAAGTCGCAATCGAACTAAAATTTTCGATAACTATTTCGTGTTTATTTCGGAAATTTGTTTCTGTGATTTTCATATAGGTATGTTAAAAATTATTATACCTACTCTATATTAAAAATATAACTATCCTATTAAATTTTCAGGGTTTCTGAGTGTACCATTAGAAGACCAAAATAAATAAATAAATATGATTTTTAATGGATTCCAAAATTACACGAATTAGTCCTATTCTTCGTCCCCAGTAAATGCTTCAACGCGTCTCGATAATGTCCGTAAGACTAAAATACATTTATTTTAGACTAAAATATCCAGACCAACGGCTTGTGTAATTTCTGGCCGCCTCCACCCGCGGCCATTTCTATCCTATCCAACTTTATCCTTCATTGGAATTCTTTATTTGAATGTCAAACTCAAAAGCGCGCGCCGACCGGCATTTGTTTTTTTAGTACAGATTATGTATAAAAGTTCGTCGAATGTTGCCATCTGTGAAACTTTATTTTTAACTTTTAAATATATTTTTTTCTAACCGTGTTGATGGAAGGACGAGTTAAGACTAAGTTAAACAGATTTATTTTTCGGATGTTTTACTATTGTGTTGGTGTTGAAATTTTCGTGTTTATAGTCGTTGGGCCATTATGGGTCCTTGATAAATAGGCATAAATAAGCTATAATTTATTCCTAGCTAGCATACTTCGCAATTAATGGTCGGGCGTGACCCACTGTTCTAGTTAGAACCTGAATCGATCTAGTTTCACATTTTCTAGAACAAAGCTTGGTAATGATAGGTAAATGCTATCTCATTTGTAATAGAACACTTTTTTGGCGGGAAAATTGACAGGCCACAGATAAATCAGAAATGTCATTACAACCACAGGTCTATGTAAGGTAATAAATCGAATTATTGAATGATATTAAGTTTGATTTGCAATACCTAGGTAAAGGGTAGAGTCTATTTGTAAGTATAATATGCTTTATAATACACAAAAGTTAAGATTTATTTATCACAAACTACTTAGTAGACATTTAGCTTAGGTATATGCGGTCTATTTTTTTCGATTCAATAATATCATTTTTTGCTCCAAAAATACATGGAGATACAAGTTTTCAACCAAATATTCTTATTGTTATTTATTTACCATAATTCTTACATAATAATATATAATTAACATTTAACATTAATGATGCGATCATAAACTTATTCAAGTTTTTCTGTGCAGTTGTTATGTTACTTAATTTTTCTGTGGGAAACAATCTACCTACAATAATTAATATGCTTGTATAATAAACATTAATTCATCATTTAACTCGACTTTACAAGTACCTAGTATTAAATAGATTTATTACGGGCAAGTTTATCTCGAGATTAGTTAATCCGTAGCTTAGTTGTATCTAGATGGCCCAGAAAGATTTACTGTACAATGAAAACATTATATCGTGTACTGGATGTAAAATGTTTTAAATTTTAATACAGACTTGTATGATATTATTTATACATTAAATAAAATGAAATAGGTACACTATTAATAGTAATTGATGATTTTTATACGGTCAATAAAATAAATAGGTTAGTTTTTAAACGAGTCTTCAATTTAACAGTATTTTTGTATGTATTTTACAACTTATATTATGCGCTCAAACAATTTTGATTATTCCGTCTTACTAGTCAGTAAGTGGTAGATATTTTTCGTTCGTTTACCCCAAAATAGAACCCCGTAAACAGATACGTTACTAATTGTGTTAAAACTTAGTTGAAATAACTGAAATCGAATCGGTAATAGATACGTAGGGTTGTCACAAGGCCACAATGATGTATCGATATGAGATATCGATATAATTTATACAATTCCTGCATTACTACTGTTTGAAGTCTCAATGGAGCCACTTGAGTTAAATGTATGCTTTGAGACGGTTATCGTAACACGTGCGTTGGCTAACAGGATATTATGACTGCGCTTTTATTTTATGTACTTAAAAATAGTGATGTGGTGATATCGATTTTTAATCACATGATTTTGACTGTGAAAGTGTTTGGATTGATATAATCGTAGGTGGAGGCGTTGTAATGTTGAACTTAATAATAAATATGTTAAAAGAAAAAAAACTTTTTAAATAGGATACAAAAGTGACACTGGGGAATTATATGCTAATTGCTACCTTAATATAATGTTTTCATAACATCTTGCTGTAATATCAGGTTGAATTAAAAACTATTGGCTTGTACCGTGAAGAACAAATATAAATGTTGGCTTGATTATTCATACCTATTAAAGATTAAAGAAATAGCTATACCATTGCAATTTGAATCTTAATGATAGTGTATATTGTATCTTAATGCGTAAAAAACAATACTACAAACGTTTATGCTAAGTATACACATAGTAATTGGCGTGTTTTTTCGCATCAAGTTGGCGGTTAGTATAATTTAAAGAAAAAAAATATGACGGCATGCATGTCGGACCGTTGCTTTGACAAGAAACCTGTGTGTATGTATTAGAACCTTTTTTGTGACCATGTTAGTCTATAACTCGTCCTTAATAAGCATGTCATGTTTCATATAAATAAATATGAAAAGAACAAAAAAGCTAGTATGTATTTGCTGATTGTTAATTAAATATAGTGTTATAATAACAATTTACCTGCGAATAGGTAACGTCAATAATTTAGATTGCAGCTTTTTTCAAATTGTGGTAACATACCTACTATGTGCCTATACTTTTACAGTCATAGATATTTTGAAACTATCTTAACTTACCAAGGTCTTCTATCACATACTTCTAAATAATGATTAATTAAATAATAGCGTATATTTTTTAAAAGGTTCAAACCGGTAGGAGCTTTCAATGTTATAGATTAAAATACGACTCGCCGGTTCCCGCCCAGACGTGAATTGTAGCTTTGTTAGAATCTGTTGCATTATTTTTCCATCTTTATAACAACCTATTATTACAGTCAGCTGCGAAATAGTATATAATTTAATCAATTTAGTTAAGGCCGTTCTGTGTATGATTAGAATGGATGTGGATGTGGCAAATAAATTGCAAGATGTGAGATTTTAATTTTATTTGCGCTCTTGAGCAAAACAATAGCTCAAACAATAATAAATAAATGCGTATTAAGTTATTAAATTGGTGACATATTCCTGAAAATTTTAAAATACTTGTAGAAGCCAAATTATTTATGGATGTGTAGAATAACTCATAACTACATAATATATGAAAGCGATATGGTGCATTATAAGGATTTAAAAGTGACCAAATTTAAAACAATTATTGATTTTGATAATAAATAAGAAAATAGTAAAAATCGATATCGATGATTATCGCCAGCGGCACATCACTACGTGCGATATGCTTCGGGTCAATGCACTCTATGCGTTCTTAATGAACGCAAGCCAGTGATAAAAATTATGAGATTTTTTCTAATGTCTAGGAAAGTTTTAGTTCGGTGGTCATTACTCATTAGTCAATTTGAAATTTATGATACTGACTCTTTCATTAAGTAAAAGATTTTTTGTATATTTTTACTTAAAAATCGTTAGCGAGATTTATATGTATGCTATCAGCAACTGCATAACTGCATATTTCAATTTTAATAATTTTTTTAATGAGTATTTGTAATAAACTTTGTTAGTTATAAGTACTCAGATCTTAAACAGTACTAAAATAATATGAAAATCAAATCGATTAATATTTAATAGGTATTGATAAAATAAAACTGCAAGGAACCATTGAGATATACATATGGAGACGACACCGCCTACATCACTTATGTTCCGCTCAACATACGCCATATTAT
This sequence comes from Colias eurytheme, assembly GCA_907164685.1. Classification (NCBI taxonomy): domain Eukaryota; kingdom Metazoa; phylum Arthropoda; class Insecta; order Lepidoptera; family Pieridae; genus Colias; species Colias eurytheme. The sequence continues at coordinate 39,117 of CAJQZN010040030.1, forward strand.
GGCGTAACTGCACGCTCATTTTTTATTTGTTTTAAAGTGAAACGCATCAAATATGCCTTCGTGTGTGTTACGATATTGCACAAATAATACGGAAAAGTGCAAAGGAATAACTTTCATCGGTAAGTACCTAACTAGATAATAATTTTTAAAACTTAGTTAGAGCAAAAAAATGGCGCACAGATTTTGTTCGTGGTGGCTCCTCCATACGTAGTAATATTATCTCAATGCAAGGAACCGAATTGATTGAATTTTTAGTATACAAAGTTATCCATACTATAATATTATAAAATATGCGAAAGTAACTCTGTCTGTCTGTCTGTTACTCAATCACGCCTAAACTACTGAACCAATTTTCATGAAATCTGGTATGGAGATATTTTGATACCCGAGAAAGGACATAGGCTACTTTTTATCCCGGGAAAATGACGCATTCCCGGAAATCCCATGGGAACGGGAACTATGCGGGTTTTTCTTTGACTGCGCGGGCGAAGCCGCGGGCGGAAACCTAGTATGTACTTATATAATGTAACTTTTAATTATCACTAGTTACCTACATAGTATAAAACAAAGTGGCTGTCTATCCGTCCCTACTCCCTATATTTTATATGCTTAAGGGCTTGGTCTAGTAGTGCAAACAAATGCATCCTGTCATCCTATATGTAAATAATACAAATGTACTAAGGGAAAGTTGCTCCACTTAATTTTTAAAAATTAAATCATTCGTATGCATAATTTAATAGTCGTAATAAGTACCAAAAATGACAATTTGAAACAATTTTCGTGAAAATTACACCGGGTGATTTTTTTTTATCAGTACACAAAATTTGCGAATACTTCCTATTGATATCTTCAACTTCATGTTTATATAACTGATCAACTTTTACAAAGAAATTTGGACGAAATATAAAAAAAAATAAGCTTTCCATACAAAATGCAGAACTCTATACATTTTTTTCGACCTAAGTTTCTTAGTGAAAGTTGTTCAGTTTAACTAATAAAACGGATAAACAAATTTTGTATATAATAAAAAAATGTAATGTTTGTGTTAAATGAAAACAAAAGATATTTATTTCTGACTAGCTTCCGCCCGCGACTCCGTCCGCGCGGATGTCAGTCTTCGCGTCTTCTACAGATTTATTATATTATGTGTAATATAAAGATTTATATTGATAAACCTAATAAATCTTTTGCTAGCATTCTGATGCTTTATCGGTTGCACTGGATTTATCTCTTTTTTTTCAATCGCTTGAATGATATAGGATGGGTCCTTGATGGGCATCGAATGCTGAAGTCTCGAATCAATCAATTCTGACAGTAGGCAATTTATGTAAAATCTTGATAATGGTCCATCATTTTATTTTGCCTAAACGTTACATACTTTTTTATATATTCTATTTTTAACGAATTATTCACTCCAGTCCAAACAGCAAATAAGCAGACTTCTGCTTCTGCAACGTTTAGTTGTCCCTGAATTTAGAAAAAATAGTCATGATTCTTATCTATGACAAAAGTGTTATTTTTTGCATTGTATTTCAAATATTACATTTTTTTTAACCGCATCTCCCGCATTCATGTCTTTTGCCGGAATTAGACATTTAACTTCTACTAGTCCCATTTTCCCTTTTTGATATGGGAGTGTATAAAGTAAATTTTTTAGATATTTCTCGTTATACTTTTAAAAATTTTATTGTCATTTTGCTCATTAGGTAAAGTAATTTCGATATCAGTTTTAAGTTTTTTGATACCTGCAATAATAACGTCATAATCGCCTACACATACTTATCGATTACACCCTGTATACAATCCACCATCCACATTCATAATGTTTTCCTGTCCTCCTCTCCTTTACGCTGTTCACCGATACATTTGAAATGAGTAAATCTGCTACCACTGAAGGATGTTTCATTGTGATCAGCAAATTTTCACCACTGTTGTCGATTATTTGTTTTTCATTTTTAATCAGCAATTGGGAATCATCAGTTTTGTTTTTTGCAGATTGGTGATGTACCCTAACAATATGTCAAAAAGGGAAAGCATCAACGAATTATCGTTTTCGTCCTCTTTTTTTATTCTTCGCGTCTCTGTTACTTCTGTTTGTTTAGTTCTCAACACCCACTGAATTTTCTATGTTATTGTGATCTTCCATTACATCTGAGTTTTGATGATGTGATGATAATCCATTCGTTTTAATATTGGTACTTAGAGTTGGTAGACTAAACTAGAAATGGCGGACTAAATTTGTCAGCGCGTCTGTAAGATCAGAATATAAAACCAACATCCTGCATTTAAGTTACAAAATTAATAATCAAACAACATGCCGCTACGTTGAAAATGACTAGAAGAAAAAATTAAAACACCTCGGATCAATTTTGGAGTAAACAAATCATTTTCCCCGTATGGGGATTTCCCCGGATGAACTTGGGAAGTTCAAGTTCTCAATACAAGTTTATATTATATTTCGTATTTCTCAAACGAAAAATAAACATTTTTGGAACTTCAAAAAAATTATATTATAAGAAAATTTATGAGCTTACTTTAGTTTTAAAGAAATATACATCCCTTTACTGACACCCCGTAAAATAAAGAAATTGTTGCCAATCACCTTTGCAATCTATTTGGTTTCATTAACTTTATGTTCGAAGATAATTTTTTATCTAGTAGTTACACGCGTATTTTTTTCGTTTATTTTCCATATCGAAATCAAATGTTTAAAAATACGAATATTTGCATAAAACTAAGATAAAAATAATCAATTAACAAAAATATTAAATTTAATGAAGTAGAGCAACTTTCACTTCGGTATGAATGAAAATCGAGCGTAGAGCACACGTCAGAACGCTCCGGCCCAAGGAGCGCGACTAAAGAAATTCGCTAGGATTTTTCCTAATTATTTTAAATATTTTTTTAATATTTAAAGAATTATCAAAATTCAAAAAAAAATTTTTTTAAAGGATTAATACTCATTGGTCTTCAACCAACTCGAATAAATTAATGGAAAAAATAACTTTTAGCAGTATTTATCAATAGATTTTGTAAGGCAAAAAATGGGAAATTTAATGAATTTATAACGTTCTAATTAAGAAAATCATAAGTTTTTCGGCAATTGTATTCAGCAGTTTTTAATAACGACTATACAAGGATAATAATGCGCTGATCAGATTGTGTAAATTGTAATCGGTTGCAACGTAGTGAGTGCACAAACTTAGCTCGAAATGTCTTTGGGGGAAAGAGACTTATCTTGAAGGCCTGATTAAGGTAACATAAAGTAACTTTATAAATGTGAAAAAATTCACGCGCATTGCGTATATAACACTAATTGATAAACAAGAAAAAAAAATTCAGTTTATCATTTCATTAGCCGGGAAAAAATTGTCAAATAACTTGTTGAAAACGCAATTTTGCTAGACTGCAGCCTTAAATCTTTAAAACTACACAATCGATTTTGAAGCAGTTTTTTTTAATAGATAGAGTAATTCAATATGAAGGTTTCTGTATACATATTATATTTTGTTGTTTTTTACAAAGCGGGCGAAGTCGCGCGTGGATAACTATTAACTAGGTACATAATATGATTAGATATTGTTCAGTAATATGCGAGAGAAACAGCGGTTTGAGCTTGTACGGATAATAAATGAAAATTAAAACAGTCTTGTGTGATATATATTGTATATTCTGTCAATTTAAAAAATGTGTCACTGTTTACTTTAATATTATCATTATTAAGTACAAAGCTTATAAATGTTTTTGGGTCGTATTTAATTTAACTAGTCTTTTCAACGCGGTTTTGTATGCGCTTTACTAATTATTACTATATGCAGCTGTAAATGTAGTATGAACATCTATTATCTTATAAAAACAAAAAATGCTTGCTAATGTTTAGAGATTAAAAATAACAATATTTTGATCTGCGAAAAGTATTGATTTATAAGATAACTAGCGGTCCAACCCGGCTTCGCCCGTGGTACCTACATGTTTAAACTATCCTATCTCTCAAGTTGGATCGAACTGCACATGGTGTGCGAATTTTATTATAATCGGTTATGTGGTTTAGGAGTCCATTGAGGACAAACATTGTGACACGAGATTTATATACCTATATTAAGATGACCGTTATCCTTGATCATCGATATTTATATAAAATACATATACATAATAATTAATAATAATTAAAGGAATGCATGCCGTTTTTTTACGTTCCCAAAAATTACCAAGGTTTTCCACCAATACACAAGTTATTAAATTGATTATCATTTTCAAACTCGAGTAAGTATTTACTTATTCAACTGAACTTCTTACAAGTTTAAACATATTTAACTTAACCTTCAACATTTGTCGTTTACAGTAAACCAAGAAACCCATAAAATAAGCGAAACAATAATCTATTATTCCAAATCTATTTTTAAAGTGTTGATAAAGGTCAAATTGCTTTGAGGTCGCTGGTAGGAGGCCTCCTATTCATTGGAGCGGCCTTCAAGACGACCTAAGTGAGATGCGGCACGCAATTTTGGTCCCTGTGGGTATTGGTGTTATAATAGGCATGACGAAAGATTTTGAAATTCTCTTCCATAATGTGTG
>CAJQZN010040032.1:4329-48006 GCA_907164685.1 Colias eurytheme
TATTCCTTGAAGTACGAGGATGGTTTTTATGTAGAGAAAACGTAAATATGTACCACGGGCGAAGCCGGGGCGGACCGCTAGTTTTAAATATATTTATTAACACTAGGATTTATTTAATTTAGGCTGAATCTATTGGAATAATTTATTGATAATTCATATTTGAACCTTTTACAATGTCGAAAGAAAAGCGAAAACCATCAATACGTACCTACACTGCCTAATCATTCCTGCTTCTATTATAAATTTGAATACATGTATGTATGACTATAATAGGATACGAATAGAAGCAGAAAAGATGAAGTAAAAAGAAAAGGTGAAAAAGTGGACCAGAAAGCATATTTTTATCCAAACTAATTCTTATTAGGTACGTGACAATTCAATTATCCACTCTGTTTTCAGTCTTAATCTGTATCTGTAATCAACGAGGCGGTAGGTAGGAATAAGAAATAAAATTATAAGCCTACATACAATTACGCATTGTAATATAACCTTGACACCTAAACGATCAAGTAGGTCGGCAAACAGATCTGCGTTAAGATGTACATAAGTGTTCTTATGTGATGTCATTTTTAATAATTAGCGATAAAGAACAAACAAACACATTTATAATATTGTAGTAAGGATAATGGTTTGATAAAGTGAGAAAATTTCTTATGAATATGTGTAAGTTTTATCATAATCCGATGAATAGGATAAGAACGTTTATAGGTCAAGCAAAAAGCTCTAGATATCTGGGACACTATATCTATGAAATATAATATGAAGGAAAAATGATTCTTAGGCTCAAATAAGGGTCTCGTAATCCCGTAAAAGATGTGGGTAATAAAGATGATCCTTGGCTTTATTTTTGCCTATTTGATAATTAAGTAATGAAGTAGAGTTTGTTTATTAATTATATTACAATTAATTAATAATGATGGTAAATGAATACAGACGTACTGCAATATAATTAGTTAATAATAATGATTTTCGAGTAAATGGATATAGATGTACTGCAAAATTGAAAACGCTTTTCGACTTTGCGGAAAATTATCAGGTGTATGGTTCATATAATTTAAAATTAATACATGTTAATAACATTTTATTACCACGAGGCGAGGAATACTACTGTAAACAGTTTATTTTAAAACCTGTTTTTGTCAATTCATTCGATGTATTCATATTTATTCTGCGTACGCGAAACGGAACAAATCCAACATTCGTAATTATCTGTCCAAATTGCCCTAACTCGACCTTTTTATTAATACCTATAGATGATCACATATCGATAAAAAGATATAAAGATATAATACAACTTGACAACGTGGTTCTGTTGTCGATGCATCTAGTGGTTAGGGAGCCAGGTGCAAATTTGGTTAACTATTTCCTCTCAAGAGATAATTCGTCAGACGCATGAGAGTATAGTATTATAAAGCCTCGTGAACGTCAGCTGGCGCTCGGTTGGGGGGGTGAGCGGTTGTAGCCTCCCACGCACATAGGAAAAAAAATACATTCATTCATTCATTTCCTCTCAGCTAAAAATTTGTCAAATTGTAGCTAACCCAATATCTCAACGAAAAAAAATAGTCAGCTGGTTACAACATGGTGTATTATACGTCAGCTGGTGTCTCGAACATGAAAGTTAAATTTAAAGAAAAATTTATTTTCCGTTATTTCCTCTCAAACAAAAATTTACCTGATGATAGCTTATATGTAACTGTGGATAAATATATATGTCAGCTGGCTGTATCTTGGTGGAAAAACCGTCAGCTGATACGGGAGGCTACAACCGCTCACCCCCTCAACCGAGCTCCACCTGACGTTCACGAGGCTTTATAATACTGTACTCTCATGCGTCTGACGAATTATCTCTTGAGAGGAACTTGGTCATAAAATCTGCTGCTGGCTCCCGGACCATAGCTTTTCGCCCGCGTAGGCAAAAGAAAACCCGCTTAGTTCCAATACCCGTGCGATTCGGGATAAAAACTATCCTATGTGTTAATCCAAGTTACCCTCTATGTGTGTGCTAAATTTCATTGTAATCGGTTTCTGAAGTATTTGCGTGAAGGAGTAACAAACATACATACACATACATTCATCCTTACAAACTTTCGCATTTATAATATTAGTAGAATAGGATAAACTTCAAATGTAATAAAATACGTGCGAATTTTATGCACTCTGTGTCCTTTCATTGACAACACACCTTTCCAAATACCCACACCTATTTATTTAGACAATGCAAACATATAGTGCCACAAACATAACTGACCCGGTGACGGTGTCACTGATGTCGATTTTTACTACTGGCGGCACGTAGTTCCAGTTTTTTTCACCGGGTCAGATAAGTTTGTGGCACTGTAAGCACCTATTATAATAAAATAACTACATACCGTATATGACATATCGTTTAAAAGTGACATTGAGTGATAATTTATCATGATGTCACTATAGAAGCTTATTTGCAATTACGATTGTCTTTATTTATAATGAATTGAAGATAAAACAACGTTGATTTACAGAATGGAAATCCCAATACAGTTCTGTTGAATTTCGGAGACCAACTGCAGAGATGATAAATCTATACTTCTATACTAATATTATAAGGAGGAAAGGTTTGTATGTATGTATGGCTTTCACGCATAAACTACTGGACCGATTTTGATGAAATTTGGCACAAATAATCTTTAGACCCTGAGAAAGAACATAGGCTACCGTTTATGGCGAAATATGTCCCACGGGCGAAGCCGGGGCGGACCGCTAGTTATAATATAACTGCAGTATGCGCACGATCATGAATCTCCTAATTTTGATGAACACGCTTTTATTAGCTTCACCTGTATGTTTGTATGTAACCGACTCCTTTAGACTTGATTTTGACCCACTTTAAACGGACAGATTTAATTCAAACTTTGTACACTTATCAAGGATCGGTGACAATTAGACCGGACTCTCAGTGGAGTTTCGTTTGCAAAAATCGCGGACCTAAATCTGACTTCTGATATATATTGTATAGGTCCCAGACATCCTATAGACAGATGTTGCCAACCAGTTTTGTGGTCCCCTTCCCCGCACCCCGGTAATTAAATATGGCATACAAAGAAAAAATAAAAATTTCCGAAACATGCCGTGTGGGGTATCAAATGAAAGAGCTTATTGAGTAGATCACGAATATATAACATACTATATACATTTCTTACATTTTCTCTAAGATTTTTTAGAAAATTTACGAAAATGGTCCATTTTTGAGTTAACTTTAAACCACTATAGATTGAAAACTCATGAATATATTTTTTTAAATTATTATTTTAAATAATTAACAATAGTCCATTGTTTACGATTCAATATTTCGTACAGTGAAATAGTTGCATGGGGGAGTGGGGGGAGCATTCAAAGATGGCGAGTATATTTTCAAGTTCATATAGTATATAGTTATTTTCATCAAATCCACCACATAGCTCACTTATATTATATTACGAACTATTGAATCATAAACAATGGACTATTGTTAATTATTTAAAATAATAATTTAAAAAATATATTCATGAGTTTTCAATCTATAGTGGTTTAAAGTTAACTCAAAAATGGACAATTTTCGTATATTTTCTAAAAAATCTTAGAGAAAGTGTAAGAAATGTATATAGTATGCTATATATTCGTGATCTACTCAATAAGCTCTTTCATTTGATACCCCACACGGCAATCGGCATGTTTTGGAAATTTTTATTTTTTTCTTTGTATGCCATATTTAATTACCGGGGTGCGGGCAGGGGGACCACAAAACTGGTTGGCAACATCTGTCTATAGAATGTCTGGGACCTATACAATATATATCAGAAGTCAGATTTAGGTCCGCTATTTTTGCAAACGAACATCTCCTTGGAGCCTGCTCTAAATACAATAATTTCATTCATGAGTTCAAAGCGTGTCTGTAACAGACCATGTTATGAACCAAACTAGATATAGAATAATCAAGAACTCATACTAAATATGGAAGTTTGGAATTATATCTATGATGAACGTGAAATTTCAACTATTCGAAAGTAAATGCACGAACATTTGCACGCTGTGAATTATTTTACATTTAACAAGAAGCATATGGAGCAAAACTAGTCTTCTGCAATTAATTTTATTTGTTTACTAGCTGCTCCGCGCTGTTTCACCCCGTGTCTCCACTCCTGTTGGTCGTAGCGTAATGATATATAACCTTCCTCGATAAATGGGCTATCTAACACCGAAATAATTTTTCAAATCGGACCAGTAGTTCCCGAGATTAGGGCGTTCGAACAAACAAACAAACTCTTCAGCTTTATAATATTAGTATAGATTTTATATTTTTTATAATTTGGGCTGGAGATTAACCATGATATCTTATTGCAGTATTACATCCAGTGTGGAAAAATGACAGCGCTATATTGGTCACCTAGCACCATCACGTTCCCACACTGGAATAAACACTGCTTACTAATTACATTATGGTAACCCAACAGTAAAATATACATATATATTACATCTAGAAGGCGAAAACATTTCTTTAGGCAACTACATCTATATATTATATAATAAATCTGTAGAAGTGTCAATTCTGTACATTGAAAATATTGAAAAAAATAATCAGCAGGGGTGTTAATGTGATTAAAAAAAATTTTTGTCTGTTTGTATGTTCAGGCATCACGTGAAAACTAACGGTTCGATTGCGATGAAACTTGGTATAGTTATACCTTATTATCCTGGGCATAAAATGGGATACTTTTAACCTGGAAAAATATGTAAAAAAAATCTTAATTTTTCAGTTTTATAGACCGACATCCGCGCGGACGGAGTCGCGGGCGGAAGCTAGTAATGACTAAAAATATTGTACCTCTTTGATAAGTTAATCGACTTATAAACAAAATTTAACACATACAAGATATTATGTGTATTTACGTATTATACAGGTGTTTGAATTAATTTATAATTAGCAATATAACTGCGGAGTGTTCATTTGTTACTAATTAAATAATTGCGCTTTTTACAAAATAGTTATTTACTCTAAAGGTGAATATGATAGGTAAAAACCGAGGTTGGACAAGGTCGTTACATAATTATCTATACTAATATTATAAAGAGGAAAGGTTTGTTTGTATATGTATGTATGTATGGTTTTCACGCATAAACTACTGGCCGATTTTGATGAAATCTGGCACAGATAATCTTTAGACCCTGAGAAAGAACATAGGCTACCTTTTATTGCGAAATATGTATCACGGGAGAAGCCGGGGCGGACCGCTAGTGTTTAATAATTTTATATTCTTATTTGATATAGGTTCAGAGTTTTTTGCCGACTTGAGTGTATGTCTAATTATCTAAATACGTTGTAAATGCTTTTTATTTAGTTATTCTTGTGGTTTTACTCAATTTGGTGTTTGATACTAATTAAATACCTACAACCAAATTTTAATATAAATGTTGTGATTTCTATTATCTACGGCATACTCCTTGATTGAAAGAAGATACTTTTTATCCTTTCTTTTATTTTTATAGGTTAGTAATAACTAATTAATATACAGTGCAAAAACTTCCCAAAAAAAAAACATGCTTGTTTTCTTGCCTATCTATAATATGTACTTATATATCATTAAAACCATTGAAAAACACGAGCAAAAAGCAATTTTAACGTTTTATCACACGTCTCAACTGACTAAACGTAATAATCGAAGGTCGATATATTTGTAATGCGGCACTAATCACAGCATTTGGACGTCAGCTAGGGCTTCTAATACTGTTCGACGTTAATTCAATGATACACAATAAACCGGTCGCATGCAATAACAAAATATTATACAATCTTTAAATTCACGTAGCGACTGCAATTTTAATTTGAATTAACCCACGTACGTAGGTACTTGCCTCCCACCATTCGTCTAAGCAGTCTGGATTGACGCGCCGCGCGCGATAGTCTCGCGTATCGTCACAGATAAAAAATAAAAATAAAAAATTACAAAAAATCGCTCTGGATGCAAGTGGTTTTGGTAATTAGTGGCCAGGGTGTATAGCGGGAATGTTCTGGATGCGTTAGTGGCCAGTGTTATTTGTGACAGTGTTCTTTTTTTAAATGTGGATTATGGTATGGTGTTTTGAATATTGTTTTTTTTAATGAAAAAAAGCGGCAAATGACCCATTTTGAGTTAATTGAACCGCTAGTTTTTAAGCATATTTGCTATCTGTAATTAACTATTTGTTGGTAATTCACGTATCTGTTATTTTCGACCGTATTACAATGGTGGGTAGGCATGTTTTTTTAGTGATTTTTAGTAATTTTGAGCGTGATGATTTAATTCTCTTAAGATAAGCGTTATAATGTATTCGTGAGAGTAAATATTGATAACATTCGCAAATATAAAGTGGGTTAGGTGGAGTTTCAGACATTCGTTATGTTTGAAAGCAAGGCCGGAATCGAGAGTATTCCATAACTTTTGAATAACTACTAGTGGTATATGGAATACAGGCATTTGATTTTAAAACACTTAATTGGAAAATAATCTTTAGTAATAAGTTAATAACTACAGAATATAAGGTGTGTAAAAGTTATCGGAGAAAAATATATTATATCTACCTATATGTTCATAAATAGCCTTTAAATAAACAAGAATTTTCGATTGTCGGTAAATAAAGTAATTTATCATTTTTATAATTTTTACCAAGAAAGTATGTACCTTCTTACTAATAAATGAATTATTTCCTTGATACATCCGTTTTCACACGAGAGAATAAAAAGTGGTCTTAAAAATGACTTACTTAAGTTATAATTAAACTTTATATTTTTTAATCTTTCAAAATTTCAAATAAATAATAGATTGTACAGTTAATAAATAAATAATTCAACAAACACACAGCCAATGCGATCTTTTGGTAAAAAATAGAATATGTTAAAGACCCTTTTTAATTAGTTAATAGATACTAAGTATGTTTAAGTTATGAGTCAACAATTGAAAACCCTTCTAATCACATTAATTGGTCCTTATGTCTGTCTGCACTCTTTGCATGAATTGGTACCAACTATGTACTAATATAGTAAAACTATTTGTTCTATGTCTTTATGGCTCGTGGAATTTTTGGCATTAGTTGCCTATAGATAAGTTGTAGGAGATTCGCGTAAATACAACTTTTCGTAAACAAAATGTTATAGGTACCAATACACTGGTAAGGTAGATACCTATATATAGTGTCTATATACATTATAAATCCATACTAATATTATAAATGCGAAAGTAACTCTGTCTGTCTGTCTGTTACTCAATCACGCCTAAACTACTGAACCAATTTTCATAAAATTTGGTATGGAGATATTTTGATACCCGAGAAAGGACATAGGTTTTATCCCGGATATCCTACGGGAACAGGTTTTTCTTTGAAAACGTGGGCGAAGCCGCGGGCGGAAAGCTAGTAGGAGATAAAAACTTCAAATCGAATGAAAAACCAAATGTGATATTTACTGAAGAACATTTATATACTATGAATAAAATGTGCTATCGCATTTTAGTAGAAAGCAAACATGAAACTATTACACTCTTGATATAAGCATATTAAATAATACATGGAATAAACGTAAAAATAAGATATAGGCCATAGATAATCGCACAAAATATTTCCAATATCGCATATGTCATCTAATTGACAAATAACTATTATAGTCTGTGGGTTAGTTATTCGGGTAGGCTGATGTTTTGGCGGCAAGGTCGCCATTCTGTGTCAATGTTGGAATATGATTCGGATGTTTTCGTCCTTGTTATTGATTTAAGGATTTATTGCACAAGTATTAAGGGCTATATTTGGTTGAAAACTGATTAGAATAGATTTGGAAGAAATGTTATTAGCTACACCTGTATGTTTGTGTGTATCCATCTTATAAATGTTGACGGACAGATTTAATTCGAACTTTGTATACTTAACAAGGATCGGTGACAATACAAATAATACAATAATTTCATCTTATTGGAGCGTGTTTATTTTCTCTAGGTACATATATTTATTAAGCATGAGTAAAACTTAATATAGTGTATAAACTTATTAGAAGAAGATCACATCTTTTGCATTACTTGATTAACTACATAGTTTAAAACAAAGTCGCTTTCTCTGTCCCAATGTTCCTATGTATGTTTAAATCTTTAAAACTACTTCAATATAAAACCAATTTTTGTAATAGTTTTTTATATATGTTTAACATACCTAACACATAACTGTATATTTTCGTTACATACAGTGAATGCTCGGTTAAGCAACCTTAAGTGCAGTATGACTATTGATGGGTGACCGCGTTATGCTTTATGTACATCTTCATTATTCATTACAGTAATATGTAATATTTAACCCTACGATTAGTTTTAAGAAGCGGTCTGATGGCTACTTAAGGATCTGTAAGGTAGCTTTGGATATTTTTATTGAAACAAAGAAGTAGGTTTTTAACTTCATTGACATAAATTAATCGTGAGAACAAAAGTAAACAAACGTCTTCTTTTTCGTAACAAAAAATATTAAAAAAATGCTATGACTACTTCAAGTCTATGAAATATTAATATAACCACATAAAAAGTAACGCTACACGTCAAACATCCATTACCATAAACTCCAATGCATCCAAGGCTGATGCATTTTAAGTTCAACCTTCAAGTCTAAGTTAATTCAAGGAATGCCATAAACGCTTTCCGCGTTTAGTAAACAAGTCTATACAAGGTACGGGAAGTTATCTAGACTTGCATATTTAGGGCTTGATATAGATTTATTATGGGCCGATTTTTCAATGCTTGGATAAAACTTATCCGTCCATTAAAATATTACACGATAATACATATTAAAATGTCACGTAAACTGTCAAATACGGGCAATTAGAATACGTTTTTAAAATGGTAGTTTTATACATTATTCGACGAATAAGTTTTATCCAAGCATTGAAAAAATCGGCCCTTAATCGAGCTATATTTTGATATTTACGTACTTAATCGCTTTTATTGTTCAAAAACGTACCAGTTTATCGTGAAAAGTTGTACTAAATCTTTTAAAAAACGTACCTGTCTCTGTGGTAAAGTTGTACGAAAACTATGTTTTTCGGCACTGAATAATAAGTGTCTTGATGCTTGTAATACAGTTTCTACTATCTACGAAATAATGAAATAAAAATAATAATAAAATAAATCGAAATATTAATTGAACAACAGATAAGCAGCGTTGGTAGAGGTTGTCCAAAAGTACCTCATATTTTGGCACGGAATATTAAATCACTAGACTCTTTTAGTACTATTCCAATGTTGGTTTTAGGTCTATGATGAAGGATAGAAATTTAGGCCAAAGAAGGTCCTGAGGTCAGGGTGTGAGGTTGTAAATTACACACGCTGTCAGTATCAGCCAGACCCTATTATGTTAAGTATTATTAAGATGTTATGCTTACATATTTATATACTTACAAATATATGGGTATATATTTGACCCATAACCGAACGAACGAACGAACCCCACATCAATATTTCTTTCCTATTGGACCAATATTATTGATCCTATCCGTACCAGGTTACTTGTAGACTGTAGTAGCGGTAATTATCTTCATACGAATTAACTCTTTCACAATGATGATAGCTTGTAACCAATGTAACAGTCAAATAGGACTGTTGTATGCATGTTCGTTTGATAGATCGGTTTATAATGTGCGGTTTTTTTGTAAAATACCGTTCCGCACCGGTAGGTAAACGTCAATGTAGTCGATTGTTTTAACCACATAACGATTAGTTGTAAATGTGAACATGTATTGGTGTTCGCCTGTAACGTCTAAGGGCTACCGCACACGGGCCACCGGCCACAAAACGCCGCCACCGGCATATTTCCTGCACTTTTCATACATTTTATATGGACTCGCCGCACACGGTTTTTACGCCTGTGGCGGCCACACGCTACACGCTTCTAGCTTCGCGTGGCGGCGTTTGTGGCTGTGGCCCGTGGCTCGTGTGTAGCAACGGTAACAATACATGTCTCAATTATTGGTAAATTATGGTAACCTACTTCTATTGATAAAATGATAGAATTGAATTTTCATTAAGAATAGGTACGTTATATTGTTTTCTGAACGGTTAAACTATATTATGACGATTAAAATTGCTTCTAGAAGAAGTCTAATTGAATAATTTATTAATTTGTCAGTTTGAGTTTGGATGTTTACAGAAATAAAATACTAATAAATAAATAATAAATAAATAAAATAATATTGATAACTAGCGGTCCGCCCCGGCTTCGCCCGTGGTACATATAAACTTTTTCTCTACATAAAAACCATCCTTGTAATTCAAGGAATATAATAAAAAAAGAATTATCGAAATCGGTTCAGCCGTTCTCGAGTTATGCGCTTACCAACACATTTTGCGATTCATTTTTATATATAAGAAGATTAACTATTAAATACTTTCTCAATTTACGGAAATCTCACATAAATTCAAACGAAGCAATCCATACACAGATCTATTACGTTATAACTAATAACTACCTACATTTATATTTTATGGTACCATACCATAGCAGGGTCGGTTCGTCAATCACGTCGACTTAGGAAGTGACGATTGTAGCATCCGCGTCTGTCAAGGTGTGTCGACGGTCCGTATAGAGAAGAGTGGATTGCTAATCATGAAAGTCAATAATTATTATTTTCAACAAAAAAATAAGCGTCTTTTAAAGGGTCAGAATTGATATTGGACCAGACGGCACTAGCTTTCAAATAATATAAGAATATCCAAAATCGGTTTATCCAGTCGAAAGTTCTGTGGTAATAAACCAAAGAAAAAGCAGTCGAATGGAGAATCTCCTCCTTTTTTAAACTGGTTGATTAATAAAATGAAGACAGGAGAAGTTAACCGAACTGCTATAATTAGCAAATATGTAATGTTCAAATCAGATTTTATTAGTATCAGAGTACTAGTAGTTATAAAATTATAGGTACATAAGTTAACCTAACTTCTAAAAGTATATTTTATAGTAGTGTTTTATGGAGATATCGTTAGAAGGCATCGGATAGAAAAGAACGTATGCGGATCGATAACCATAGGAACTTTTGGCATTGTGGTGACGACCGCGACGATACATAAGAACTATCAGGTTATTCGGAATTACTGCGTACCTTATTTGGTCAATTTGTCTGTATGGAAGATTGAGATATGTTATTTTCTGCAGTGCATAGGTATTGTTGCACTGCTTTTCTATTGCATCGTGAAAATGAGATGTCTTGTTTCTGACTATCCTATAAATAATTTCCGAATATTTGGGATAGTAAAGATAACAAAGATAAAGTCAAAAATCGCTTAAATTATTGAATAATAAGTACATTTTATTATGGCAATTCAAATGAACTTTACCAAATTTTAAGATATTTTTAATATACTCCAATCTTTGCTACTTCTTATTTTAGACCTTTGGATTCTTAAAAATAGAGAACAATAAATACTTTTCAACTCTTGACCCAGCTTTTGATCGAATACACTATTATGTATTAAGGTGCGGGTATACCGTTGTGTATATGTAGCGTGCTAGAATTTAGCAGATACCTTCTGAATGTTAATATCGGACACTATATGTCGAAGCTTAGTGTGTGGAGATTGGGTATGTAAATAAATTAATAATGAATAAATAACATTAAAATATTAGTATTTTAAAATACTAATATTTTAATGCTCGTTTAAATAGACTCTGTTTAACAAACATGTGTGTTTGTAATGGTAATTTTAATATACCTGACAGATAGTTAAACAGAATATAACCAAGTTATAAAAATGGCTTCAAATCTAAAAATGTATTCTTCGCAAATATATCAGACATTGTAATCAAACGTTTTGTTTTATTTGAGACTGCAGATTACTAACAAGTTCTGGAATATAACGCTTCTTTATCGAATATTTTAAAGTACCCACATGTACATTGACTAACGAATACATGATGTTGTCATTAGCTTTAATTTTCACTAAAATATATTTTAATATCTAAGGTCACTTGTAAAATAATTAACAACTTTACCAACTTATTCATAAGACAAGTATATTTATCTTAGGGATACCTTATCGGCAGGTTATCATGAATAATAAAATATGACATCACGATTCATGTGCGTAGTTGACTTAGTATGCGATCAACTGAGCCAGCCTTATTAGTGTGCATATGATTAAATAACGTTATTTGTTATAGCAAAAGCTGTAGCATGGGACATAATAAATGTTCGGAAAACTTCGCGTTTGAATATCGTTATGCATTCGCATCGATTTGTTTTGTAGTTTCATGAAAAGCCCATTAAAGATAATATATTTAAACAATCCGCAACTAATGATCACATTTGGATACTTCCTATAGATTTAGAAAGACATTTAGATAATACTAGCGGTCCCCCCCGGCTTCGCCCGTGGTACATATTTCGCAATAAAAGGTAGCCTATGTTCTTTCTCAGCGTCTAAAGATTGTCTGTGCCAAATTTCATCAATATCGGTTGAGAAGTTTAAGCGGGAAAGCGTAACAGACAGACAGAGAGACAGAGTTACTTTCGCATTTATAATATTAGTAGGGATTATTCGAAAGTGCTTCTAAAAGAGTCAAAAGTCTAATTTAAGTTTGAGTTTAAGCCGCTTCTCGAGGCTTTTCGCTCTATGGGAACTCGCTAAAGAAAGATATTTAGATACTTAATGGCTTTCGTTTGAATTGATAAAGACATACACGTTTGAAGAATCAATAGGTCAAGCAAATAAATATGTACAGTACAGTAAGTCGTCAAATTATAAACAAAATTACACAGTTTTGTAATAAAACATTACAATAGGCTAAGACATGCCTTTTATTTTATTTTTATTTTATTATAGTTGCAAGTATAGTTGCAAATAAAATGTCATAGTGTGGGTGTAAACCATACAAATGGTCATTATTTGTAACCTTCGATTTTCTAGGCTTACGTAATGCGTACATATTCCGTCGTTTGCTAAGGTTTTGTCAAATATTTTGATTGTTGGTAGTATGTATTTGTAAGAATTCATTTAAAGCAGAGTAATCATAATAATTTGTATTGTCTACCAAATCTAAAAACAAGGAAGGTTTTTTGTTTCTATAGTATTATGTTACTATAGTATTATCTATACATATATAATAAATCTGTAGAAGGGTCAATTCTGTACATTGAAAATATTGAAAAAATAAATAGCAGGGGGTGTTACTGGATCGATACCAAACCCAAATATGTGATTAAAAAAATTTTTGTCTGTCTGTCTGTCTGTCTGTATGTGAAGACATCACGTGAAAACTAACGGTTCGATTTCGATGAAACTTGGTATAATTATACCTTATTATCCTGGGCGTAAAATAGGATACTTTTTATCCTGGAAAAATACGTAGAAAAAAAATTAATCTTAATTTTTCAGTTTTATCCATAGACGTTGTTCTGAAGAACCGCGAACACACGTTGCGTATCGTATTATTATAGGCCTAGCCGTATTTGGGTCCAATAGATATTTATAAGATGTCATTGTCAGAGTTACTCAAAATGGAGAAATAAACCACCCACGCCAAGACCGACATCCGCGCGGACGGAGTCGCGGGCGGAAGCTAGTGTTAACATAAATTAGATTGTAAGTTTTCGTTATGATCTATTTCATGGTTAATAACTTCAATTAGTAAATACCAATTTATTTATAATAAAAATAGCAGCACGGACAATTATTAAACGATTTTTAATCATCCAAAAAATCTATCGTGCATTTTTTAATTCAAGTTGATTTGATTTCCCCTAGATAGCCAATGTATTTATTTTATTAAAATATTAAAAATATAACTATACATATAATATAAATATAACAATACTGCAATAGAATCCCTACACCTTTCTTCCATAATGTTTTGTTTCTAATAAAATTCTTAAATATAATTTCCCGCTAGATAATCTGTAAATATAACGTTGTTAAATTTTCAGTTTTAGCATTCCATTGAACTAATATCTAGTCTAGTTAGAAACAGTTTGACTGTCGTGATGCTATGCGATTTCGGAAGACGCACACGCTGTGTCGAATGTGGACCGCTACGGTCTGCTGACCCAGAAACTCGTTCCGCAGTATAAGCCAGATTTGATCCTGGTTTAAGACGAAACTTTACACTCATTACAGGTTAAACCACGTTTTTATAATTGTTTGAGATGATCCTTGTTTTAAGAGTGTCCTATGTACTATTAAATTTGAGAGATTAAACTACAGTTAAAAACTTGTTGAGATGATCCTGGTTTTAACATACTCCTATAAATTATTGACTCCTTAGTAAATGATTTAGATTTCGGAAGACGCACATGCTGTGTCGAATGTAGTCGGCTACGGTCTGGTGACCCAGTAACTCGTTCTGCTCTGTGAACGAGACTTTGGCTTGAGATAATCCTGGTTTTAGACGATACTATGAATTAATCGTGAGATGTTAAACAACAGTTAAACAGTTGTTCAGTTGTTATGACATTTTCAATTTGTGTCGAGCACGCTTGTTATGCAAAGATTATTATTTGTTTATAAAAAAGTGTGCAACCGCTTATGAACCTTCGTAGTTGCTAGCTTAACTTAAATATAACATTTTGATTAATTAAATATTGTTATAACAAAAATATTTAGTTATAATTCTACCTGTTACATTCTAACATAAAACAGGTTTTAACAGTAACAATATAGCGATATACAATAATATACAGTCTATCCTGATTTCTCTCAGTGTCGGATTTCCGTCCACTGCACTAGAGAGTGCACCTGCTTTGTGCATAATACATACCTAAGTAAGTACTTGGTTGCTTCCTGGGTTTGAATGTATTGTATTGAGTAAGAATGATGGTAATTATAATAGGGGGATATATAATATGTTTTGACATTAATTAAAGTTTATGTATAGGTAGAAACTTTTACAAGTCTAGTGTCGGAAGAAATGTGAAACGAAATCAATTGTGTTTATGTAGTTTTTAGAACAATGACGTCCTGTCAAATCATAATGTTGAGAATTTTTGGTATATGAGGAACCATATCTGGAATCTACGAAATATCTTATTATTTTTCTGAACGAAAGAATATATTTATTCAGCGTAATTCTTTTCCTTATTTATTTTAAAGATTCCAAAGGGTAATTCTCCTCTATTATTATATGCTCTGATGTAAATAAAGATACCTTGAAATATAACCTAAAAAGAGAAATATTAAATTATATTTATTCGTTACTTTTAAGTTAGAACATCAGACAAGAAGTCGTTGACTTTTTTATCAAAGTTTTTGTTACATAAACATTACATTAAAGAGCTCATAAAACTTCTATTTCTCTTAAAATTATTTGCTGTTTTATTGTAAAATAAAATTCGTTTTTTTAGTTGTTAAATCTATACTTAATATTATAAAGCTGAAGAGTTTGTTTGTTTGTTTGTTTGTTTGAACGCGCTAATCTCGAGAACTACTGGTCCGATTTGAAAAATTCTTTCGGTGTTAGATAGCTCATTTATCGAGGAAGGCTATAGGCTATATATCATCACACTACGACGAACAGGAGAGGAGCCACGGGGGTGAAACCGCGCGGAGCGGCTAGTATAATTTATATTTATGATTCTTTTATTATTATAAATTTTAAGTATTATGTCATAAGAACATTTCATAGAACGCTCGCATTTCATTCCACTTTATTTAACAGAGCTATTCAGATTATTTTTTTATTATTGTGTATTTATATTATATGCTAACGAACGTCTATAATAAAGTAGGATACCATATTACTATTCAAACTCAAACTCAAACTCAAACATTTATTTATTCAATTAGACTTCTTCTAGAAGCACTTTTGAATCGTCATTACATATTATTTTTAACATTTGCCATCTATTTACCACATTAAACATCTCTCATCTCTATCAATTATTTTTTTGTCCGTCTGTCTACCGGAACCTCTAGTCACAATGTAACAAATTGGGCAATTACGTACAGTAATTATGTATTTCGTAAGAGGGAAGCCGGTTCGACGTAACGCATTCGAATTAGCATATAACAGATGTAATGAATTAACTATGTATGTTGTGTGGTGTTACGTGGGGTGTTTTTGCTATGTTGGGTTGTTGAATAAATGAATTTCGAGAAGTTATGGAATATTACGTATGTTTGGTATTGTATTGATGTTTTAAGGGAAATCATTTGACCATGAATTTACTACTTTGTTATTAAATTAAAAGATCGTGGTAGTTTTGTCCGTTTCTTATTTGTTATGTAAATTATAATTTTTATTACATGATGCGTCAATTGGACGTATTTAAATAGGTAATAGAATTAAGTTAATATTTTGAAAATAAAGTTAATATTTTGAGGAATAAGTTTCAATTTGGTTAACAAAAAATCGTGCAAATCACAACTCGATTTTATACCAATATAAGTATAAACTACAAATAAATATCATGACATTTTCACAATAGGTAACAAAATAACAGTAATTAAAACATTTACATCCATAACACCTATCCGTATAACCACAGTATAACTATATCCTTGGCACAGTTAAGTTACTAACCGTGAATTGTTATATAATACAATTTGTATTGACATAACTGTTAACTAATCAGCAGGTAGAGGTGTAAATCTTTGTTAAGGAAAACTTAATACTGTTAATAGATTGTCTTAGTAAAAATTATTTACCACTTAAGTTGATCGTTGTGTCACCCGTTACTTATTTTACATGTTTCTTACCGTTTAAACCTTCCCTGTACTATGATAAACATTATAAAACGAAAATCATCTAAATCGGCTCACCCGTTCTCGAGTTTTGGCGAGACTTATGAATAGCAATTGATTATAAAGAAAATGCTATTAAGTCCACCCGCGTTGCTGAATTTTATCACAATTCTTCAAACATAATTTAAAAAACATGTACAACATTATACCGATTGACTCTAATGGCCATTTAGGTACCTATTTTACAATGGTAGTTTAGTCTCGTAAGACAAAATTTAAAACCGCTCTGTCGTACGCCCTATTATAAATTAGATAATACTAGATTTCCGCCTGCGGCTTCGCCCGCGTTTTCAAAGGAAAACCCGCATAGTTCCCATTCCCGTGGGATTTCCGGGATAAAACCTATCCTATGTGTTAATCCGAATTACCCTCTATATGTGTGCTAAATTTCATTGTAATCGGTTCAGTAGTTTATGCGTGAAAACCATACATACATAATTACAAACCTTTCCTCTTTATAATATTAGTATAGATAAATAATATCGGTTAAAATAATTACCAGCATACCAAACAAAAATTCGCTTATAAAACAAATACACACAGTAATGCGAAAGTGACATAAATATCCACAACATTTCAATATGTAATTATATATTGCATATTTAAATAAATATCTTATGTGAAATACAGCGGAACGTGCTATGCAATTTGCAAGCGATGTAGCAGAAATTTCGAGGTGAAATGTAGGTAACAAGATTGTAACCTAAATATCTAGACAGGTTCGTAGAGTGGTGTGAGTTAGTGAGATCTGGGTTTTTGATTGCCTATTTGGGATCTGTAAAAGAATTAGCCTGTCATTGATGTACTTTAAACAACTAGATTTACAAACGCCTATTTCACCTGCTGCGTTTCCACCGGAAATGTGCGAGGATGCGTAGCGAGGAATGTCTTTTTAAAGAAATCAAATATCTGATAGTATCACTTCATTTACCTCGCCTCAGTCAGCACAACTCTGGTGGAAAAGCACTTAGAAGGACGTCAAAAATGTCCGAGCGGTGATGTATAAAACATACATTGATATTATCACGTTATTTCGTAGCAGTAATGTTCAAAATCTATTGCATCACTTTATATAAAACTCTGTCTAATACACGCGTAGGCACAGTTTTGCATCGGACAATTTTTATCCATTCGTTTATGTACACAAATAACGATAAAAAAGATATTTGATAACTAGTTTTCCATAAATATTAAATATTATATATACCCTTTAGGTATTTAAATAACTATACTGCAATAAAAGTATAATTTAGCATTGTAGTTCCTTTTTAAGCTATTGCATAGCTTCTATCGCGGGCCTTGAGCGCGGGGACCGAATCCAGAAATTCCGTAACGAAAAAATCTCACGCTCCCCACTCCGACGGAGGCACGGAGGTGTGGCTTGAAGGCATGCTATGCAATAGCTTTACCGCGGCAGTCCCCGAGTGCCACACGTCTTTTTTTTTCTAGCGGCTTGTCGGGAAGTTTATAATAATACTTAGCAGTGAAAATACGTCAATTGCGCGATTCAGAAATCGTGTCAACGAGTCTGCAGAAAGACCCTAAGTAAATAGGTCAGAGATATAACGATATAAAATTAAAGACAACATCAAACTTTTAATTGAGTTACGGAAAATAACTAGCTCGATCCCGCGGGTTCGAATGTAAAGTTCAAAAAGAATGATAAATAATATAGTATACTGATCCCAGATAAGTAAGTTTGAATTAAATTTGTCCATACATGTCGTTTACATACAAACATACAGGTGAAGCTAGTAAATAAAAGCGTGATAAAAAGTATTAATTTGTAAACAGGTAGCCTATGTGCTAATCCAGACTGAAATCTATCTATACATATCTTCTTATATATAAAAATGAATCGCAAAATGTGTTGGTAAGCGCATAACTCGAGAACGGCTGAACCGATTTCAATAATTCTTTTTTAAGCTATTGCATAGCTTCTATCGCGGGCCTTGAGCGCGGGGACCGAATCCAGAAATTCCGTAACGAAAAACCTCACGCTCCCCACTCCGTCGGGCTCGGAGGTGTGGCTTGAAGGCACGCTATGCAATAGCTTTACCGCGGCAGTCCCCGAGTGCCACACGTCTTTTTTTATTATATTCCTTGAAGTACGAGGATGGTTCTTATGTAGAGAAAACGTAAACATGTACCACGGGCGAAGCCGGGGCGGACCGCTAGTACCAAATATTATCATCCGATCAGCTGTTTTTGAAAACGTAACAAACGTTCTTACAAACGCGTTCATGGATGCAAATTACTAGGAAAACTATTTACATTAAGTCGTAACTTACAAGTAAAACATGTTACAATCTATAACAAAACATATCACGTATCAAGTAGAATTCACAAGGATTTTTAACAAGCTCAAGTATGTAGGTATGGAATGGGCCACTTTCTTAATACAAGTGTATGATAATAAGGGCGTAGGTGGCGTGGGCTGACCTTGCTCACACCTTCCGTTGGAGATTGGTTAATTGGCTTGTCGTGTGCATTGTTTTGATGGTAGATGTATCTATACTAATATTAAGCTGAACATTTAGAATATTTTGGGTATATGTGTTTTGATGGCTGGATAGCTGGATATTGGCATTGGCAGGATTCGTTTGGGTATATTATGTGAACTATAACATTGTATTAGACTTCGTTAGGAAAGGATGTTTAATCTTCATTATGTTTAGACCGCCTGCTTGATACAGTGGATGACGCGTGAGCATAGAACCGAGGGGTCCTGGGTTCGATTCGCGGTGGAGACGAAAAAAAAAATGTCTCGGTCTGGCAGGACACAGAAGGCTGATCACCTACTTGTCCCTAAAGAAAATCGATCAGTGAAACAGATGTATGCATAATGCATCTGCCCCTTACCCCAATGGGACTTCGCTTTATGTATAGAACTAGACTTTTTTCTAGGAGCGCTTTTCAATTCGCGAGATTGAATTATCGGAATACATAATTTCACGTTTTCCATCGCTTCGGAAAGCAGTTTCTACAGAGAAGAGCCCGCAAGAAACTCTGTAGTTGCTTTTTAAGTTGTTACATTTGCGCAGTTTACAATGCTATAACAGTAATTTTAATATTATGTGTAGTTAGGGCCGATTTTTCAATGCTTGGATAAGGGCCGATTTTTCAATGCTTGGATAAAACTTATCCGTCCAATAAAGTATAACACGATAATATTAAAATGTCACGTAAACTGTCAAATACGGGCAATTAGAATACGTTTTTAAAATGTTAGTTTTATACATTATTCGACGAATAAGTTTTATCCAAGCATTGAAAAATCGGCCCTGTATAGGCCTTAGACAACTTAAGCATTTATTCTACTTCTTTTAGAAGCGCTTTTGACTCGTCATAATGCATATTTACCACCTATTACGAAAGGAGGTAACTCTATGTTGTAAATTTTGATTTAGGATTATGTAATGTGTGTTTTATGATGTGAACATGCCCGTGATCGGTTTCGATTGCTGTGTAAATATTGTTATAAATTATAAAGACTACGAACATATTGAATTAGATATGTCGTTATAAAAATGAAATAGGTATAAGTAACGTAATGTTTTGGCTAGTACCTTGTATCATAATTGATTTTTAGGAAACTTAAAGAAACTTGTTTAAAGTGAGAACAAAATTTGCGTCGACAATCATGCAGATTAAGAATATTTATGTGAAACTATCTCTGGCCCGCGGTTTTACTCGCAGTGCTCCACTCCTGTTTGTCAGCGTGATGATATATAGTCTATAGCCTTCTTCGATAAATGGGCTATCTAACACCGAAAGAACTTCAAATCGTTCCTGAGATAAGTGCGTTCAAACAAACAAACAAATTCTTCGGCTCTATAATAATATAAGTATACCTAGATATAGATAAACATAATACTTGCTATATTATGTACTCAAACTCAACATTTATTTATTCAATAAGACTTCTTCTAGAAGCTAACTTTGAATCGTCATTACATATTTTTAACATTTACCGCCGATTCGGAAAGCAGTATCTATGGAGAAGAATCGGCAAGAAACTCCATAGTTGCTCTTTTAAAATCATGTCGATATAGCTTCCATTCCAAACATCTATAATTTGTAACTACATTCTTGCAAATAAATATAATTTGAATTTGAATTTGAATTTGAATTTCCTCTATAATTAATATCAATAGGTATAAATTTACCGATCTCGCAGCTTGCTCTATAACACCCATGCGCATACGCACGACGTTCAGCAAAAACGCAATTCATCTCGTAATCGACCATTGTTCATGTACCCAGTGAAAGTGGAAAGTGAAAGGTAGCTGGTTCGATTACTTGCAAGGGCTAATTTTTGCATATTTGTTGTTTATTTGGCTGTTGTTGTAATTTGTAAGTAACTACATAGTTTGAGCCGGGTAAGGCATTTCATAAAAAATTTACAAGTCCTAATTTTTCTATAAAAAGTGAAGTCCCATGTCCAATCGAACCCAGCACCCATCGGTTATACGCTGACGCGTCAACCACTGTACCAAGGAGGCGCTCAGATTTTTCTATAACACAATACATTTTGATGTAACTGGAATATATTTTTTACGGGTGATTTCAGATAAAGTAAACATACATGCATACAGTTCGTGTATACAGGTATACAATGTTTTAAAAATATAGTTGACAGTAGATTTTCTCATAGTTACATCTGAGGTTAAACCGTTAAAGTTTATCTCAATTCTTGATACAGATGACCTACTATTGAGAGCAGAGGTTAAATGACAATAATATTTTATTTAAATAAGTATTTATCCTATCTAGTTTTTTTATAATAAACTAGCGGTACACCCTGGCTTTGCCCGTGGTACATGTTTATATGTTTTCTCTCCATAAGAACCATCCGGCATCCTCTTATGTCGAGGAATATTATAAAATTAAGAATTAACGAAATCGGTTCAGCTTTTCTCGAGATTTGCGCTTAGTGCAACAACCAACTTAGTGTTTCATTTTATTATTATTGATTTCGTCATATCTATACTAATATTATAAAGCTGAAGAGTTTGTTTGTTTGTTTGTTTGTTTGTTTGTTTGAACGCGCTAATCTCGGGAACTACTAGTCATCATCATCATCATCATCATTACCAGCCTTTGTTGGTCCACTGCTGGACGAAGGCCTCTTCCAATGCACGCCACTGAGCCCGGTCAACGGCCCTCTGCCGCCAATTGTGGCCAGCAACCCTGCGGAAGTCGTCACTCCACCGTGTAGCAGGGCGTCCTACGCTACGTTTTTTTCGTAACTACTGGTCCGATTTGAAAAATTCTTTCGGTGTTAGATAGCTCATTTATCGAGGAAGGCTATAGGCTTATATACCATCACGCTACGACAAACAGGAGAGGAGCCACGGGGGTGAAACCGCGCGGAGCGGCTAGTTATTAGTAAATGAGAATGTAATAATATTCATCTAAAAAGCCTTTATTTTTAAATAACGGTAGTTTAATTATTCGATTAGAAGTCTGAGAGTTAGCAGGCTATTTGTAAAACCTATGCCTGTATTCGGATGACATTTGCAATTCAGTCAATGCGTCTTCCATGTACAGAAAACTAATATGGCGGTGGTTAGGGCTGTGCCAAATAATTTAGAACATAAGAAATATAATATTTTTGCAAAAATAAACGTTGTTAATACAATATTCGTATATTTAGATAGTGTATTGTATTTTTTAAGTTGCTGTGATTTTTTTTAAATTATTTTATTATCTTTAGATAAAGAATTATCATCATCATAAGATTTAGTATACTTGCTCGTGAGTTCGCTGGCGCGATCACTATCTACATATTTCGAAATTTTCGAAAATTGTTGTTCGTTTACTGTCGTGATATAACGAGACTGGTGGTAGTTTTTACAATAAAAATCGAAATATACCTGTGTAAATAAAATTAGAACTAGTGAATTGTGTGTTTTTTTAAAAATCTGAACGATGAAATGCAGTTCCATTAAGAGGTAACATCCTACTACTATTATAAAGGCGAAAGTTTGTAAGTAATGGATGTATGGATGTTTGTTACTCTTTCACGCAAATTCTACTGAACCGATTACAATGAAATTTAGCACACATATAGAGGGTAACTTGGATTAACACATAGGATAAGTTTTATCCCGGAAATCCTACGGGAACGGGAACTATGCGGGTTTTTCGTTGAAAACGCGGGCGAAGCCGCGGGCGGAAAGCTAGTAAAATATATACCTAACTGATAATTATATTTAAAAGAGGAACTATGGAGTTTCTTGCCGACTCTTCTCCATAGATACTGCTTTCCGAATCGGTGGTAAATGTTAAAAATACTATGTAATGACGATTCGAAAGTGCTACTAAATAGTAGTCTAATTGAATAATGAATGTTTGAGTTTGAGTATATCGTGCCAGCCCTATCCACAGCGGAACCAATATGGCGTCGTGAGTTCACCAATCATATACGGCGTTAGGCTATTTCCCGCGCTCGCACGCGGTTCCGGCAAGCGGTTTCCGCGCTTGAAATGGAAAATTAACGGCTTTTTTGTTGAAGGGATGTTTGGATAGTGAGTGTTTGAGATAAGGTTTAGATGTTAAGGTGAGACGAAGTTTGTCGGATAGAATGTTAAATACGAAATAAAATATTTAACAATAAAGATATGTGCTAAAAATTTAAATCTATACTATACTAATATTATAAAGCTGAAGAGTTTGTTTGTTTGTATGTTTGTTTGTTTGAACGCGCTAATCTCGGGAACTACTGGTCCGATTTGAAAAATTCTTTCGGTGTTAGATAGCCCATTTATCGAGGAAGGTTATAGGCTATATATCATCACGCTACGACCAACAGGGGTGGAGCCACGGGGGTGAAACCGCGCGGAGCAGCTAGTACGAAATTAAATATTTAACAATAAAGATAGGTGCTAAACATTTAAATAATATATATATATAAAAGCTAAAGATTGTAATATGTTTGTTACTCCTACATGCAAAAACTGTTGAACTAAATTTCATGAAATTTGACACACATCTATAGCGGGTAAATTTGTGAAAATGGATGTCTGTTACTTTTCCTCGAAAAAGCTATGGGCGGATTTGGATGAATCGTTACTGTTATATGTACATACTGTATAGGTTTCAATACATTAGAATATCACAAAAAATCAAATCAAGTATTTCTTTAGCTATTTACAGTTATTTTGTTTAAAGTTTAAACAAACGAACTGACAAAAGCAATTAACAGTCAATCAGTATTGGAAAGTACTTAACCGACAGTGAAACAGTAATCGTATTATTGAATCGATTAATTAGCTTTCACTTGTATAATCGATATTAATCGATACAACTGTATCGGCACGAGATTGTATCGGTTAATAAAATATTGTAGTAAAAGGTTGTTTGTATTAACTGAATAGAACCTAATTACTACATTTATCACTACAATTTTCTATACTTGTAAATCTACCTATGCTAATATCATAAAGCTGAAGAGTTTGTTTGTTTGAACGCGCTAATCTCAGGAACTACTGGTCTAATTTGATAAATTATTTCGGTGTTAGATAGCCCATTTACCGAGGAAGGCTAGGCTACATATCACATCATTACTCTAAGACCAACATGAGTGGACTGCGGAGTAATACGGGTAAAACTTCAGGGCACAGCTAGTTCTTAAATAAAGCCACGTAAGATTGTTCGCGGTAAATTCCAAAACTACTGCACTAATATTCGTTCTGTTTTCATCAATGGATAGCGTGGTTTTCGATGAAGGCGAAAGCGCAGGTGGAAAGCTAGAATATTATACAATACCGTATAAGAAAATACAGTCACGTCATGGTGTAAGGCGACGATGTTGCCAGAGAAGTTTCATTTCTGACACGTGTGCTCGGTACACACGCTCTTTTCAGTATAAAACGCTTATAAACTGCAAAACTGGAATATAACATTTTTAAAAGAGTACCTAGAAATCTTCGTTTTACCTGTACCTACGTTTTTTTAACAGGATAGATTATAAATTTGATATTCTTATTTAAATATCATTAAAGTGATTTGTAAATGCGATAAATATATAGAAAGGAGAAGTTAATAAATAACGAGAGAAAGCAAAAGGTATGTCCCTATAGACTGGTTTAACTAGAGTACTTTTACTTACGCAACAAGAAATGTACGTACAATTATAATAGACTAGCTATCCGCCCGCGGCTTCGCCCGCGTTTTCTAAGAAAAATCCGCGTTAGTTCCCGTTCCCGTGGGATTTCCAGGATAAAACCTATCCTATGTGTTAATCCAAGTTACCCTCTATATGTGTGCAAAATTTCTTTGTAATCGGTTCAGTAGTAATATGTACCGACAACCAACATCGTCGCCTTACCCCATGACGGTATTGCCATGACGCGATCTTGCGACATTTTACTCTAGACTCTAAAGAAGTTTCATTTCAAAAATAAACGTAAAACAAAAAAAGGAACCTTCCGCAATACACGAGTATGTACACAAGGTTGAAAAATTTAGTGTCGTGATAAAAACGTTATGTATGTGTTAGCGATAACGTGTAGGTCTGTGCGAGAAATACTTCCTGGATAAACCTTAGGTTTATCTTTAACTAGCTTTCCGCCCGCGGCTTCGCCCGCTTTGTCTAAAACATTATAAATTATATACTAAAACCTTCCTCTAGAATCACTCTATCTATAAAAAAAAACCGCATCAAAATCCGTTGCGTAGTTTTAGAGATTTAAGCATACATAGGGACATAGGGACAGAGAAAGCGACTTTGTTTTATACTATGTAGTGATAGTGAAGTTAAACTGTTCTGGAGGTTTTAAGAATGTATGCAATACGCTTGATATTTAATTTAAATGCTTCATTTTTAAAGAATTAAACGACGATTAAATGGCAGCCTTATTACACAGCAATATCTGCCAGACAACCTGTTGTTTTTACCAATATAACGCGCAAATCATTATACCTACCTTTTAATAGGTAGTGATTTCGCTTATGTACCAGAATTACATTTGAAATTGTTTTTGTGGATGATTTGTGCTGTGTGGATATGGATAAATTCTTATAAATAGATAGATGGAACTAAATACATATGATTAAACTTGAAAATTTAAAATAGATGTAATACGGTCGTATAATAAGGTATACAGCGTCAGTAATATAAGGCTTCTAGATTGAGTATGTAATAAACTTAATTAATAAATAAATGTGACAGATTCAGTTAGTATATTATTAGTTCTGTCACAGTATAGACTATCATTAACATACATTATTATAAAATTCAGAACTATAATGCTATTAAATCATTTAGTCTAAATATTACAAAGAATACTGCAGACACCATACTTTAGTTCCCATTAATAATTTCTAGTGCAGTGAGTGAGCAAGCTCCTTTATAAAGTTCAACGAAACTTAGATTAAAGAAGTTTCAAGTGCTGTAAAATAATTCGAGAAATGGAATGCAGTGCGGCGCGTACAGTTCGAAGTTCAAAAGTGACATTCCAAATTAAAATTTGACACGTGTTCACAATTCGAATTTGACACGTCGTGTTCTAAATTTGAAATAGTGCGTGTATTTGATAGTGGCGTCTTGTTTAAAATGCGAATATGGCGTTCATTGGGCCGAGAAACAGTGGTCCAGTCATTAAGGATAGTATACACACGCCGGCTTATGAGGTAAGTTTCAGTGGATTTTTTATTTATTGTTAATTGTTAATGATAAATTATTTTAATGGATGAGAACTAGAAATAAATAGAACAACGTTTAATCATAAAAACACTAGTAAAAGATATCTATCAAAATGTGAAATATTGCACTTAATAAATAATGTGAAAAGAATCTTTCTATACGCCCACTTCCTTTTACTTTCATCTTAAAAATCTGATGATTCGTTTTCTCTATTCGATATTTGTGATAGTGAAGATTAGAACAAGTCAGGTGCCAAACAAATACAAATATTATTGTACACTGTGTTTTGAAACAAATAAACGATTTTTATTTTTTATTTTAAATATAACAATACAATCTACAAACAATATTGCTCTATATCCATACTAATATTATAATGGAACTGTTTTTTATACTTTCACTGCTAAATCACACCTTTTGATGAAATCAGTGTGGTGTCAATAAAACATACAGTACACTTTTAAATATGCATAATATAATATTATGTACCTACTAGGTTTCCGCCCGCGCAGTCAAAGAAAAACCCGCATAGTTCCCGTTCCCGTGGGATTTCCGGGATTGCGTCATTTTCCCGGGATAAAAAGTATAAGCCTATGTCCTTTCTCGGGTATCAAAATGTATCCATACCAAATTTCATGAAAATTGGTTCAGTACTTTAGGCGTGATTGAGTAACAGACAGACAGAGTTACTTCGCATTTATAATATTACTAGCGGTCCGCCCCAGCTTCGCCCGTGGTACATGTTTACGTTTTCTCTACATAAGAACCATCCTCGTACTTCAAGGAATATAATAAAAAAGAATTATCAAAATCGGTTCAGCCGTTCTCGAGTTATGCGCTTACCAACACATTTTGCGATTCATTTTTATATATAAGAAAGAAGATAAAGATACATATAACGCACAGCCCAAACCACTGGACGGATCGTCCTGAAATTTGGCATGCAGGTAGATGTTAGGATGAAGGCATCCGCTAAGAAAGGATTTTGATAAATTCTACCCCCTAGGGGATGAAAGTTATATTTTCCACGCAGACGAAGCTGCGGGCAACAGCTAGTTTTTTTTATAAATCAATCAAGGCTTGAAATGGAAGATGAAAGTTTTATTTGCCCCGAGGTATAATGAGAATAATAATAGGTACCTACATATATTTTCTTATGAATGAATAAATAAATAATAAATAAATATTTCAGGACAATTTTCACACACGGCACGATCTGATCCCATACTAAGCTTTCGCTGTGTTATGGAAACCAGATGGCTGATAAACATACATATATAATTTTAAATAAATACTTATATATATAGATAATTAACACCCAGACACAGAGCAAACATCTATGTTCATCACACAAATATTTGCCCCGGGTGGGAATAGAACCCAGGACTCGACCCGGGAATCGAATCTGGCTTGGAAGGCAGGGTCACTACCAACCAAGCCAACCGGTCTTTCGCTATATCCTATTCAAAGAAGTAATTAGGGAAATCTAAACAGCACTAGGTACAAACTAATCGACCTTTCTACACTAATCGAGCAAAACCTGGACTCACATTATGTTGAAAGTAGGTAAGTGTGTTGATTATCGACTTGACAGTTTCGATATATGTTATTAATGGACTATTGAATGGTCTGTAGATATAGAGGTATTTGTAAAGAAATATGTTGATTTTTGTGTTGGTAAATGAAAAAAAAATTGAAATTATAATGAATTTTGCAAAAAAAAGGTTAAGCGTAATAACGTTTTAAATAGTAGGTACCTACTGACCTTGTACTTACGAGATATAAACACAGAATATATTATAATAATATAGACTTAAATAATTCTGTATAATTTTTATAAAGAATAAAAAAACAACCATTGCAACTTAACACATTAACACAATAAAAAACGCACGTGTTATCTTCTCAAACTTAACCTGAATAAATCTTCGTCAGTTTTAAATTTGTTTATCTTAACCGACACCTACGAGATGTGCAATTTTCTTATTCCTTGTATGATATCATTTATAAGCGATTCGACCTCTTTAAATTGGGCTATAAGACTGATTTATCAGTATGATTCACTTCTAGAATTATTTTGATGGACTTACCGGAACCGTGAATTAACTAGTGGAAGGTTTTTTGTTTATTAAGCTATTGTATAGCTTCTATCGCGGGCCTTGAGCGCAGGGACCGAATCTAGAAATTCCATAAAGAAAAAACCTCACGCTCCCCACTCCGACGGGCACGGAGGTGTGGCTTGAAGGCATAGCATGCAATAGCTTTACCGCGGCAGTCCCCGAGTGCCACACGTCTTTTAATGATAATGGTAATGCAATAAGTATTATTTCCATACTACATTCTATGTCCTTTCTCAGTTCTTCATCATCAAACAAATCTTCGTTCGTTTATCAAAGAGACGGACAGACAGATTTGCTTTCGCAGTTAAATTAATAGAGAATTTTTTTCTCCATCTATAGATTTTCCTTCAAACTTATACTGACGCTTTATAGAATAAAGTACATCTACCTACATTATTTCTAGAATGATCTACAAATGCTCAATAATGACGTAATTTGATATAACAATAATCGAGACACCCGTTGAATTAATAATGAATTCCATTATATAACAATATTGTTTTATTATTACTTATGATCTTGAGTATGATCTTTAAGTAGGATTAAGAGCTTAATTAAAAATGAATGCAGAAAATATTATTTATTTATTTTAACGTGTTGCATTTCTCTCTTAAAATCTAATCTAAGCTGCTATTTGGTTTAGTGGTCAAGATAGATTCAGCTGTCATTATGTTGCTTATATTTTACCGTGAGATCAGGGCTAAAAACTGTTCTATACCTATCTAGTTAAAATTTTGAAAAATAATCTTGAAGATCGATGCAAAATAATTCAAGTAAAAATTATACTACTTGGTCACTTTATAGGATGCAAAAAGGCTCTATAACTTGAATAAACAATGTTTTTGTTGTTCAGACAATGGGAATGCCGCGATAAATATAAGTTATGAAATATATATGTACATATTAATAACATCATTTTTATCACAAAATTCCTAATAAATCAATTCCGTATCGGCTGAAACGGGATAAAAATTAGAAAAAATAGTAATTTATACTGGTAAAAAATTTCAAGGACGATCAAGTACGTACCAATTAAAATCTTTGCTCTCCTTAGATGTATAATAATAATATAGATATACATATATAAAAAATCGTGCAAATGAAACACGACATACTATGCAATAATCATTGATAGTAAAGCATTAAGAAACATATCTATAAGTAGGTTAAAATGTCACCTATGTTTAAGTTGCAAAATAACACGTTCGCCCACGGAAAAAAAGGTCGTGGCTATATCTGTTGCGAATGGGAAAGTGTTTCTGTATGTTGATGGTCTTATATATTCCCTATAGAGTTAACTATAGAGAGAAAAATTTTCTCTTAAAGGTAGGGTAGTTGAAAATTTTTTCGTATACTTTGATAAAAAAATATAAGATGATCATAGATGTGTTGTGAATGGGAAAGTTTTTCTGTAGATGGCTAGTCTTTTATATTGTCCCTATGTAGATGGATCTTTATTTTTCTTGAAGGTATTTGAATGTAATCCCTATGGAGTTAGTTCTTTACTTTTATTGCATCTTGGAGGGTAGTTGAAGATTTTGTACGGTTTTTTGATTAAAACAAATATAAAGTGAAACACTGTGTGGTGAATGGGAAAGAATTTCTTTATGTTGATGGCTAGCTACTTACTTTTCTTGAATTGTGTAGGGTAGTAAGAAAATTCATTCTATGTACAAAATATTAAATGAAATTTGGAACATATTTACGGCCGTTATGTCCGTTTATTATATGAAACAATGTGACTCTTTTATTTTAAGCCTGATGCTTAAATTTTCATGATTTTTTCGGAGTATGTAATTTGAGTTCTGATTTTGTGCTACATTGTTTGTACAGAACTTTGAGGCACATACACACGGTTTTGTAACACCAGGCTTTATTCTTGTAAAACCTATAGACACGCATATTCCAATAAAAAGACGAGTGGCACTCGGGGACTGCCGCGGTAAAGCTATTGCATGCTATGCCTTCAAGCCACACCTCCGCGACCGTCGGAGTGGGGAGCGTGAGGTTTTTCGTTACTAAATTTCTGGATTCGGTCCCCGCGCTCAAGGCCCGCGATAGAAGCTATGCAATAGCTTAATAATTGTACGGCAACTAGATGGTGAAAGCGGGTTCGGTTCCGTTACAATTTATTAATTTTATGATGTCTGTTTGAAAGCTTATGGTCTATGGTCTATTCACTCTATGGCCATATTGAGTAATTGCGTATGTGTGAAATTGTTGAAGAAACTATCGGTTGTATTGGTTGTAAACCTTAATACATTTAATACTAGCTTTCCAACCGCGGCTTCGCCCGCGCAGTCAAAGAAAAACCCGCATAGTTCCCGTTCCCGTGGGATTTCCGGGATAAAACCTATCCTATTTCCCGGGGTAAAAAGTAGCCTGTGTCCTTTCTCGGGTATCAAAATATCTCTATACCAAATTTCATGCAAATTGGTTCAGTAGTTAAGGCGTGATTGAGTAACAGACAGACAGACAGAGTTACTTTCGCATTTATAATATTAGTATGGATTACTTAATATTGTAAAGGGAAAAGTGTGTGTGTATGTACTATGTACTATGTTAGGTTCTCTACCTTTAAATACTTAATCTATTTGTATGTTATTTGATAGAAGACAGATAATAATGGATTTTATAAGAAAATATGACTTATAAAAATCCCTTGTGTACAATTTTCGGATGAATAGCAGTTTATGTCTTAGTAAAAACATATAAAATGAATGTATGTAAGTACGTCCTTTATATAGCTTAACATGGCGCGCCCCTCCAAAATTCAAAACGTTTGAAAGTATGTATTTGTGAAAGTATTTACAATGCACCACCAAGATTCACAACGCATGTGTGCGTAATGAGACGGCCGTCAAACAAAAACAAATCCACGGATTTGTTGCTCGACTAGTCACGCTCTAATCGCTCATTATTATTAGTAATGGCGCTGCACTGACGTATTCTATGAAAACGACACGTGCGTTGTCTTGGGCGCTCGGCAACTTATGATTAGTTGACCAACAAATCTGGACGTAAAGTACTAAAGACGAATACGTACAACTACATACAAACTCCTTCGTAAGGTTGTCACTACACACATTGAAACAGTAATTTGGAGGGGCGCGCCATGTTATCGTAGTTTATCTCTACATACATGAATACAAAGGTCTCTGAGCTAGTACGACCAATCTTGGACGGTCTATCACATCACACATGTGAAGTCGGGATTCTATATCTAGTAAGTGAATAAAACGAGCCTTTGTTGGAGTACAATAAGTATTCCATTAATGTCGTGAATGAAATAAAAACGAATGAAATCGAAATTAAATGCACAATAAACAATGTAGTTATGACAAAAAGTGTCGTCTAAAACCTGTCCTCGTGGGAATCATCGTATCTATTTATATTTACTCTAAAAACTACAGTTATATAGACAAGTACTGCTAGTACTTGCCTTGAGTTTTTTGTGTAATTGTCACAAATAGTACGGACTAGATTTCCGCCCGCGGCTTCGCCCGCGTTTTCAAAGAAAAACCCGCATGGTTCCCGTTCACGTGAGTTTCAGGGATAAAACCTATCCTGTGTTAATCCGAGTTACCCTCTATATGTGTGCTAATTTTCATTGTAATCGGTTCAGTAGTTTTTGCGTGAAAGAGTAACAAACACACACACACACATCCTCACAAACTTTCGCATTTATAATATTAGTAGGATTGAACAAACTGGTTTATTGTTGTAATTCGAGTGAGATTTTTTTTCTTGTTGGAGTTGAGAACTATTGCGTCTGTTTTTACGATAAAATGAATACTAATTTCTTGTTGTCGTATTTATTTGTTCTCTAATCGAATGAATTTCAAGTTATCTTGGCACCAAACAATTTTATTGAATTAACGATATTCAGTTGTTTTTGCGTGAGAGACTATAGTTTCGTATCCACCTTAAACCTTCGGAATTAACAAATGTACGTATTAACTAGTAGGAAGTAGAAAGCTATTATAACTTCAAATAAAATAATATTTTGTATTAATTAGAACCTAAAAAACGATCATTCTTAGAATCAATTACCTTATTGATTATCAAAATAAAAGACGATTTATTAAAATATTATCTGGATATCACAATATTTAACTTTTAGTTTTCTTTTGTTGGTCCATAATAAATTATTTTTGTTTGTTTGTAATAAACAAAACAAAAATCACATTTAAAACTCGTTTAACTTCTAAACGTATCTTGCGAATCTCATTCATAAACCGCCATGTTGATGACGTCATTTCTCAAGGTCAAACAACTCGAACTAGCTGTCCTTGCGAGGACGTATCTTCACAAAAGGGACTTTTGAATTGGAGTATTGGGTTACGAGTGTAAGGTTTATTTTGATATGTACATAATATACCTATTATAAATGTATGTTTGTATGTATGTGGAAATAAGCTGGAGCCTGCAGATTGACTCGCGTGGTTTAAACATTAATGCCTGGGCCCTAGTGTTTATAGCATTTATTAACTCGTCAATTATATTTTAAAATATAAAGTAGATACCTCCTCTTAATACACGAAATCTGATACGCAATAGGATTTTCCTATAATACAGCACAAAAACATCACTTATAATAATAATTATAGTTATTTAAAACTTGCTTATGTTAATAACTTGCCTATACGGTTTGACGCAAAAAAATAATGAGCTAAATAGTGTTTCAAAAGTGTAAAACTTGACATGTTAATGTAACTTAAGTAATCTAATGTAATTAGGTTGAAGATAATGAGTTAATACACAAAGAATATAGTAAATAATAAAAAGCTGGACTGATCGGAATGAAATTTAGCATGCATGCATGCACTATGATGTAGGCAGATAGCCACTATGATGTAATAAAACTTTTATTTAGATTTTTTTACCACGTTTTAAACCCGGTTTGTTTTTCCGTGTTATGTAATAGGACGACATTTGTATATTTAATAGGTACATAACTATCTTTTTTTCGCCACTAACAACGCACGGCCCCCATGACACCTGATAATGGACGATAACACGTGACGTCATAAACCTTTAGTAAATATACAGGCACAAGGTTGTGCTGGTTTTATGGTTCTAGTTGTGATATTATTGTTATACTTATATGGAGAAATTTGGAGTTTTTATTATGGTTTAAAGCTCTTCAAAAACATTGTTATCGAACCCACCATCTAATACACATTACTTTAGAATTTAGATTATGTAAACGGAAAGCTGATTGGCATACCAAATAATATAAATGTTATGTAATACTATAGCTTAATCCTATATGGTACATCTATATCGTACCTATTAACAATTGCAAATTTCAAATTACTTTCAGCAATTTACTGCTCTCCAAACATGCAATCTATAACATAGTGGAAAAATTCCAGCAGCACTTCCCGAGATTTCTCTTAACAAACTCATAACATAATTAACAGGGTTTATTATTGTCCACAGATCAAATTGGAGACGGTGCTGGGCCTGACAGTGAGCAGTAATGCAGCGTTGGACTGCGATCCCAATACTGAACTGGTGGCGTATCCAGCTGGGTGTGTATTTGTTTTTTTATAATATACGAAATAAGAATATCAACTTTATTTATATGTACTAGTTGTTAGCTTCATCTTCGTCTGTGAATTCCCATGGCAATGAGAAAATCGCTTCGTTATAACTTATTAGTTACGACGTGAATGTTAATATCATAAATAGAAAATAATACAGTAAAACTTAACAAAAAATAAATTATTTAAAGCCATAATCCATATCAATTATCAACACGACACGACAAACAGACGAAGGATTCTGAAACCATTTCGATTACGATGCGATTACCAACTATGCGACCTTTGAAACTTGAGCTAGAACTAATATCAAAATACAAAACACTTCCCTATTAAATGCGGTCTCCAGACTCCCAAGTCGTTAGCAAATCCAAAAAGTAAGCAGTCATAAAAGATATAAGAACGATTTTTCAGTTTGTATAATATTTTCCGCAAAAAAGTGCTCAACGCGGAAAAGTTTTCACTTCAAAAAGCTCGCAAGTCTAAAGCAAAACAATAAGAATGGCGCATTGCCGTCAGCTCGCGATTGGATTAAAATAATTTTACTGGCTCGTTTCAATGTTCAATCTCGTTCAAGGGCTGACCCGGTGACCTGTGACCTGTAGAATGGCACAGATAATGTGATACTAGAGGATTGGATTGTAGATACGTAGGTAATTGGTGTTAGGATTTGCGGGTTAAATAACTATTTAATTTTAAAGTTGGAATTTATATTTGCGTTCAGTATTTTGCAGTAAAATATATCTAAATATATTAGAAGTATACACAAATGTTGAGTTAGCTTACCTTAGCTTTTTATTTAATAATACATATCTTATTTTATCATTTAAATATGTATTTGAGTTTGAATAAACAGCAAGCGCGTCTTTTTTGCATAATCGCAATATTATCAAAATCAAATCAAATAAAAATCATTTATTTGCAATCAAACATGGTTACAACACAACAGACAACTTAATAATATAATAACTATAATATGTGGCAATATGATAGTGCATGAAAGTGTCTCCTGCATAGCCTTATATTAGGCGTCATAGCTTCAATTAATAAAAATAAAGAATTTACTTTATTATTCACAACTAGCTTTCCGCCCGCGGCTTCGCCCGCTTTATCTAAAACCTAATAAATTATATACTAAAACCTCTTGAATCACTCTATTTATTAAAAAAAACCGCATCAAAATCCGTTGCTTAGTTTAACGATTTAAGCATACATAAGGGACAGAAAAAGCGACTATTTTATACTACGTAGTGATGACACTATTGTTATCAACTATTAAAGGTTATTGACCCATCAAATCGCACCTTTTACTACGATCAGGGGGAAATATTGATCATAACGCGCCAGTCCACACCTAGGATGGGAGTGGTGTATTTTAAATTCACCCTTGTCATTTAACGATGATATAAAGTTTTATAAATATTACAAGACTGGAATTAACTAATAAAAGTAAGTAAATTGTAGTACTATAGTCAAAGTATCGACGTTTATTAAACATATGATAAACTTTTATCTGCTTTTACAAGTGTTACGACTGTATTTATTGAAAACTAGCAGTCCGCCCCGGCTTCGCCCGTGGTACATATTTACGTTTTCTATACCTAAGAACCATCCTCGTACTTCAAGGAATATAATAAAAAAAGAATTAACGAAATCGGTTCAGCCGTTCTCAAGTTATGCGCTTACCAACACATTTTGGGATTCATTTTTATATTATAGACTAGCGGTCCGCCCCGGCTTCGTCCGTGGTACATATTTACGTTTTCTCTACATAAAAACCATCCTCGTACTTCAAGGAATATAATAAAAAAAGAATTATCGAAATCGGTTCAGCCGTTCTTGAGTTATGCGCTTACCAACACATTTTGCGATTCATTTTTATATATAAGAAGATTTGTTGTTTTTTGAAAATGAAAATTCTATATGACAGTAAAAATAAGTACATCTGTGACAAACAATAAATTAAAAAAATAGCATGTGATGTTAATTGCAGTTATATGATAAATAAAACGATTAGAATCGTGTAAAGGGGTTACTAGCTTAGCGTAACTTGTTTTTGAACATAATAACCGTATTGCATCTAGACAAATAGCAGAAATGCAAAAGAATAGAATCAGCTATCGATACTTAATTGACTTAGATTACAAAATAAAATGCTAATTGACATAAGTTTATGACGTTTTGCTAATGTTTTGGTTACACTATCAACGACGATGACGGCCACGACCAAAATGCTCATCCAGTCGAAATTAGTTCAAAATAAACTATTAAAGCTTTCCGTTATTTCGCTCAATTAGTATCGATATCGGATTCCATTTCTTAGCGTTTCTGCTATTTGTCTAGAGACCTTTGATTGTTTACATTATACAAAGGACATAGAAATCTATACTAATATCAGACTAATATTATAAAGCTGAAGAGTTTGTTTGTTTGAACGCGCTAATCTCTGGAACTACTGGTCCGATTTGAAAAATTCTTTCGGTGTTAGATAGCTCATTTATCGATAAAGGCTATAGGCTATATATTATCACCCTAAGACCAACAGGAGCTTAGCCACGCGGGTGAAACCGCGAAGC
This sequence comes from Colias eurytheme, assembly GCA_907164685.1. Classification (NCBI taxonomy): domain Eukaryota; kingdom Metazoa; phylum Arthropoda; class Insecta; order Lepidoptera; family Pieridae; genus Colias; species Colias eurytheme. The sequence continues at coordinate 40,972 of CAJQZN010040032.1, forward strand.
GCAGCAAGTAAAAATATAAAAACAAACTTTATCATCGTAATCACACACTTTTCAACCCTATGAAGGTATACGTAAAATAGTTCTCTTTTGTTTTTACAAAATACCGCAATAATTTCGTTTAACTATGTCTACGTTACTGTTTAGTGTTTACTGTGGTTTAAGGGAAATAATATTTAATACGGCGCTGTGAATGAAACTATGGGTTCTGTGCTTTTATTATTTTATGAGTTAATTAATTTTATTTATAAACTAGCGGTCCGCCCCGGCTTCGCCCGTAGTACATATTTACGTTTTCTCTACATAAAAACCATCCTTGGACTTCCACAAACATTAAAAAAAAAGAATTATCGTCATCGGTTCAGCCGTTCACATGTGATGCTGTGACAACGCGAAACGGGTTTCATTTTTAAATATTATATACTAGGTTTCCGCCCGCGGCTTCGCCCGCTCAGTCAAAGAAAAACCCCCCCAGTTCCAGTTCCCGTGGGATTTCCGGGATTGCGTCATTTTCCCGGGATAAAAAGTAGCCTATGTCCTTTCTCGGGTATCAAAATATCTCCATACCAAATTTCATGAAAATTGGTTCAGTAGTTTAGGCGTGATTGAGTAACAGACAGACAGACAGAGTTACTTTCGCATTTATAATATTAGTATGGATTATACAAGGAGATAAGAAATAAAATTTAATGATAGTATGTATTGATAGTGGTAGAATTAATCCGTCTTCTGAAATTTGTGTCAATGCTTAAGGAAGCAAAATGGGCTGATGATGATAGTTTTGCAATACCTAGTTTACCGGTTTTTCTTGCGTGCTTTGCTACTATTGCTTTTCTTGGTATGACCATCTCCTGTTTAACTTCTCTGTTGTTGTTTTGAAAACTAAACATAGCTCTTGCACTAGGTTCCATTTAACTATATTAAAATGTGCCAAAATACCAACATCCATTCAGGCAGAGCATAATACACCTAAATACGGCGACTATAAGTTAATTTCAACATTATGTAAGAAGCACATTAAAGCATCTATACTAATATTATAAAGCTGAAGAGTTTGTTTGTTTGAACGCGCTAATCTCAGTAACTACTGGTCCGATTTGAAAAATTCTTTCGGTGTTAGATAGCCCATTTATCGAGGAAGGCTATAGGCTATATATTATTATCATCACGCTACGACCAACAGGAGTGGAGCCACGGTGGTGAAACCGCGGGAAACAGCTAGTATTTATTATTTATCCAATCAATAAGAAGATCTTTTCATCATACAATTCATAGATAAAGTATTTCATACGGAACCCCAAAACAATGTCGCGACAGTTCAACCACCCCGCCATGGTTGGTAACTTCCGCGCCTCCATGACTCATGGCGAAAAGTTATTTTGTACTTGGAGACGCTTGAAATTTCCATTTAAACCGATTTATTTCCGTCAGGGGATGTCAAATGGTCGATAATCTCAATACTATTATAAAGGCGAAAGTTTGTAAGGATGTATGGATGTATGGATGTTTGTTACTCTTTCACGTAAAAACTACTGAACCGATTACAATGAAATTTAGTACACATATAGAGGGTAACTTGGATTAACACATAGGATAGGTTTTATCCCGGAAATCCCACGGGAACGGGAACTATGCGGGTTTTCCTTTGAAAACGCGGGCGAAGCCGCGGGCGGAAATGTAGTTAACAATAATAAACAAAAGAGTCTGTGTCAAATGCATGGTAGTGTCACGTGATGTAGTTTTAATGTTTGCATTATCATTATTTACTGCTAAACATATTAATTACTAGCTGCTCCGCGCGGTTTCACCCCCGTGGCTCCACCCCTGTTGGTCGTAGCCACTGATCCTTGATAAGTATGCAAAGTTTGAAATAAATCTGCCCGTTTAAAGTGGATCAAAATCGAGCCTAAAGAAGTCGGTTACATGCAAACATACAGGTGAAGCTAATAAAAGCGTGTTAAAAAGTACTAAATCGTAAGTAAAAATATTTCTTATGGAAATATCATTCTTTAAATAGTTATCGATAAACAGGACATCACTAGTGAACTAATGGTGCAATAGAACCAATAGAAATGTAAACGATGTCTGTTCCACGTACCAGGAATATATTATGTCCATCACGCTTCTGAATATTAACGTAGGGCTATGATGGGTAAGGTAGGTCTGGGTGATGAGCGGAGCGATTAGCGGATAATCAATCAATCAAATCAAATCATTTATTTCTCCTCACAATTCCCAATCACAAATTAATCTATATGTATACAAAATTATCAAAATAATAGAATAGTTTGGAGAGAAGATTGTTACACATACAAACACACAAATATAAATATAAGAAATAATAGATTGGTGTATGTTATTGATAAGGTATAGGTTTCTATGATGAGCAAAGCGATTTGTAAATACAATGAGTTATTTAAAGGTAGTTGTGTTATACCACATAATAATAATATACCACGACAAGTTAAGTATACTTTTTTCGGATTGGCAATTTTATATGTATTTTCATACAGTATCTGTTAATAATAATTAAAAATATGCTAATTAGAACAAACCCAGAAGTTATGAACCTATCTAAACAGAGATCAATTTTGCTAAGCGATTAGCTCTGGCTGAGAGAAAATAAACATTAAAATCATTAGCATCTTGACGTACCTTAAACAAAAGGCTCCTTCCTGTACATAAACTGTACATGGTCTAAAATTACCTTATATCAAGTCCTAGTTCCTATTCTTTAGTTGAAATATGAAACAGATCTATTCCGTAGATGTATCTAAAATCTATCCTAGTACTAGCGGTCCGCCCCGGCTTCGCCCGTGGTACATGTTTACGTTTCCTCTACATAAGAACCATCCTCGTACTTCAAGGAATATAATAAAAAAAGAATTATCGAAATCGGTTCAGCCGTTCTCGAGTTATGCGCTTACCAACACATTTTGCGATTCATTTTTATATATAAAGAAGAAGATATAAAATTATTGTATATCGCTTACTCTTCCGCTCATGAACATAACCTCAATACCTTATTCGTATGTACGACTATTTCGTGTGTTCTTTCTCACGGCTACATACCATGAGACTTAACACTTGTTTGTGATTATATATAGTGGTAGTATGGTGAATGTTTTGTTTAATCGTGTGGAATTTTGTGGGTAGAAGATATTGGCGAATTTCGCGTTGGTTGGTTAGCGTTAAATGTATTTTAACACTTAAAGTTGTTAACTATAGACTATAGAATAGAGGTAATAATGTAATGTTTTGGGCTAATTGACAAATCCAATGTATATGTCTTGACCGCCTCCTTGGTACAGTGGTTGACGCGTGAGCGTAGAACCGAGGGGTCCTGGGTTCGATTCCCGGTGGAGACGAAGAAAAAAAAATGTCACGGTCTGGCAGGACACAGAAGGCTGATCAGTGATCACCTACTTGTCCATAAAGAAAATCGATCAGTGAAACAGATGTATGGATAATGCATCATCTGCCCCTTACCCCACTTGGGGACACGGGACTTCACTTTTTTAATGTATGTCTTACTGTGTCAAATTATACTGTGATATAGTAATGCAAGATCGCGGGGCATACCTATTACGAAAGCGATAATATTAAAAACAATATAAACATTAAATATATTTCGATTTGATTTTTTTTCATGTTCATTGTTAATTATATGTTAATTTTATTTCATCATTCATACTAACATACAATCCCTCAAATTCCAGATGCACCGTGGTACTGTACAACGTGCGAAAGAACCGCCAATCGCACGTGCTGAACGCGTCACGCAAGAGCGTCACGTGCGTCGCGTTTTCCCCCGACGGACGGTACCTGGCGACCGGGGAATGTGGCCATGCGCCCGCCGTGCGAGTTTGGGATTTACAGGTAATTAATAATTATATAGATATAATTGTAGTGATAGTATGAGCATTTATTTCAGCGCCATCTAGCGGCGAGTAGTTGGAAATTATTGATGGACACCGTGTTTGATATAGCGTTTTTACTATTGTTTGATGGAAGTTTTGTTCTAGCGCCACCTAGCGGTATGTAGCAACTGTTTTCTGCATTGTGGATGCGATAGTTTTTATTAAAGAAACTTTTATTACCTGTATATTGACATATTATAATTCAGATTTACTGAAATCTCGTTAGAGTATTAAATTCAATTAAAATTTGTACAAAGGGCTATTTCTTAGTAAATACACAAATCTTACAATACTTTACAATATTGACATAGCATTACATCGATACTATATTTTAACAATACAACATTTTATCGATAACAGTATTTTTGTTTCCATTATGTGTTTTTCTCGTATTAATAAACTTTGAACATAATTAACTACAATAAATAATTATTTTCAGGATCCCAGTCAGTCTGGTGCAGTTCAGATAGCGGAATTTCCTGGTCACACGCATGGAGTTAATTGTGTGGTAAGTTATCTTGAAGTTGTTATTTGTAAACATGTGTTAATATAAACAGTTTGATAGTAACAGCAATTTTTTGTAATAAAATAATTGTGATCAACAATTTAAAGATTAAGCACAGTTTTATAGACTTGTATCGCTAATTTTTACTTTTGATTAATTATTATACCTAGTAAAAATATAAATATCAGTGCCTTGCTTTTAATAAGAAATAAAATTTATTTTGCGCTATCCCACGACCTTCATACATTTCCTTTCCTATCAGGTTGCCTGGTAGAGATTGCTGTTCAGCAATAAGGCCGCCTTTTGTACAAATGAGGCCTCTTTGTGATATTGTTCTTTTTTCTGCTTTATCCATTCAAGTTTGTACAATGAAGTATAATAAATAAATAAAAATTACTTTTAGTAAGACACATTAAACTCAATATCATGATATTTCGTAACCTACAACCTACTTATAAAAATCTATTTTTTCCAGGCATTTTCCACATCGTCCAAATACCTAGTATCAGTGGGATCGCAACATGACATGATAGTCAATGTGTGGGATTGGCGGGCAAACCTCAAATTGGCCAGCAATAAGGTATAATATTCATTGAAGTATGATAAACAATAACGTTAGTAATCTCGCTCAAGAATTGTCCGAAGCCAAACTCTGCCTATTTGGCTATTAGGCAGAGTTTTTTTATCAGCAATATAATAAAATTCGTATAAAATAAGGTGTCAATTTGTGCATTTTATTTACAGAATCATGAAATTTCCCATTTGCTTCATTTTTCTCTTAAAGTTTTGTTTTTTAATGTTTGGTTAAAACATGAATATCATCTAAATATGAACCCATAATAGCATGAATTGATATTGGAAAAACTTGATTTTCTTTTCCTGTTTCACAGCACCAATCTTTTTAAAAACAATTACGTTAATCATGTGACAACTAAACATAATAAAATCACCAATCAGTAAGGAAATTCCTATCTATAGACTGAATATATAATATATATACGTATACTAGCGGTCCGCCCCGGCTTCGCCCGTGGTACATATGAAAAATAGATGTTGGCCGATTCTCAGACTTACCCGATATGCACAGAAAATTTCATGAGAATCGGTCCACCCGTTTCGTAGGAGTATGCAGACTAACATTGTGACACGAGAATTTTATATATAAGATGTACTTTATATAAAAGTAGTTGCTTTGGCCAAAAGCCCGCAACTTTAGCGTATTTCCCCAGGGCGAGGTTTTGATCACCAATCATATTATCCACAATTTTTTTTATTAATATGTAATTCTTTACATTTCAGGTATCATCCCGTGTAAAGGCAGTCAGTTTCTCGGAGAGTGGAAATTACTTCGTCACGGTTGGCTTCCGGCATGTCAAGTTTTGGTATTTGGAATATTCTAGGAATGCAAAGGTGAGTTGGTATTTATTATTAGATGTTTAACGGATAATTATAACGATTTTTTTGGTATTTTTAACATGAATGATAAAATGTTAGAACTAAACTTAATTAACATTAAGATTAATTTCAATTATTGAAAGCAAAAATAAGAGACTTGATAAGTAATATTAAAAAAGTCATTAATGTACAAATCAAATATATTTGGGCCTAAAACACTTCCTTGGGGAACGCCACAGTTAACATTTATCGGTTTTGAGCCACGTTAAACCGACATATTTGATTCAAACTTTGCTCACTTATCAAGAATCGGTGATAATTACAATAATGACTTAAAGTGTGTTTTTAAGTTTTATCACTACATAGTATAAAACAAAGTCACTTTCTCTGTCCCTATGTATGCTTAAATCTTTAAAACTACGCAATACGTTTTTTAGGGTTCCGTAGCCAAAATGGCAAAAACGGAACCCTTATAGTTTCGTCATGTCCGTCTGTCCGTCTGTCCGTCTGTCCGTCTGTCACAGCCGATTTACTCGGAAACTATAAGTACTACAGTGATGAAATTTGATGGGAATATGTGTTGTATGAACCGCTACAAAAATATGACACTAAATAGTAAAAAAAAGAATTGGGGGTGGGGCCCCCCATACATGTAACTGAGGGATGAAATTTTTTTTTTCGATGTACATACCCGTGTGGGGTATCAATGGAAAGGTCTTTTAAAATGATATAAAGTTTTCTAAAAAACATTTTTCTTAAAGTGAACGGTTTTTGAGATATCAGCTCTCAAAGTCGTAAAAAGTATGTCCCCCCCCCTCTATTTTTATAACTACGGGGTATAAAATTCTAAAAAAAATAGAGGTGATGCATGCTAATTAACTCTTTCAACGATTTTTGGTTTGATCAAAGTATCTCTTATAGTTTTTGAGATAGGTTGATTTAACTGTAATTTATTATATTTGCTGCTACGGAACCCTTTGTGCGCGAGCCCGACTCGCACTTGGCCGGTTTTTAATAGAACGAGTGATTCAAAAGGAAGGTTTTAGTATATTATTTATTAGGTTTTAGACAAAGCGGGCGAAGCCACGGGCGGTAAGCTAGTAAAACTATATTTAGGCGTATTTTCACCATTTCAATTGAAAAACATTCCAGTTCAAAGAGCCAGTCCCATTAATGGGTCGGTCCGCCATACTCGGCGAGCAGAAAGACAACGAGTTC